>JACEEZ010026301.1:62500-217500 GCA_016584305.1 Chionoecetes opilio
TGGAGGGGGGTTTGGGTGGGTGGATGGGTGTTGGAGGGGTGGGTGGGGTGAGTTGGTGGGAGGGGTGGGTGGGTGGGTGGGTGTTGGAGGGGTAGGTGGTGGGCTTAGGGGTGGGTTGGTAGGTGGTTTTGGGGTGTTGGGTGATGGGTTTTGGGTGAGTGTTGGGTGGATGGGTTTTGGGTGGGTGTTGGGTAGGGTGGGTTGTGGATAGGGTGGGGTATTAGGTTTTGGGTGGGTGGGTTGGGTGGGTGTTGGGTGGATGGGTCGTGGGTGGGTGTTGGGTTGAGTGGGTGGGTTGATGGGTTGAGTTGGGTGGATGGGTTAGTGGGTGTTGAGTTGGTTAGGGTGGGTTGTGGGGTGGTTAGGGAGAGAGATGTGGATAAGTGGGTTGAGAATAAGTGGGTCTCAAAGAAGTTGTGAATTTTCTCCTCTTCCTCCTCCTCCTTCTCTTCCTCCTCCTCCTTCTCCTCTTCCTCCTCCTCCTTCTCTTCTTCCTCCTCCTCTTCCTCCTCCTCCTCTTCCAATATCATAATCTCATAAGAATTACGTCTATTTTTGTTTCGTTTGTGTGTGCGTGCGTGTGTGTGTGTGTGTGTGTGTGTGTGTGTGTGTGTGTGTGTGTGTGTGTGTATGTGTGTGAGGGGTGTAAAGACTCGCTCAAAGTGTCAAAATAAGATGATGATGTGGTTGGAAGGTGGAAAATTGAAGAGAGAGAGAGAGAGAAGAGAGAGAGAGAGAGAGAGAGAGAGAGAGAGAGAGAGAGAGAGAGAGAGAGAGAGAGAGAGAGAGAGAGAGAGAGAGTAGGCTACACACAGACACGGATAAACGAAAAATACTTCAACCCTACTCTACTCTCCTCCTCTACTCTCCATGTTCCTATCTTCTATAGGGGCATGGTATCCTTTTCTAACTGGCTCTTACATGTAGTTTGATAGTTACTAGTAGCTATGTAGTTCAGCAGATACTCTCGATATAGGACAATATGTCTCGTGGTATCTTTTCTTCCTATGTATCCTATGTATGTATGTATTCCTATGTATGTATTCCTATGTATGTATTCCTATGTATGTATTCCTATGTATGTATTCCTATGTATGTATTCCTATGTATGTATTCCTATGTATGTATTCCAATGTATGTATTCCTATGTATGTATTCCTAATGTATGTATTCCTCTTCCATCTCATCTTTCTCCTTACCCGGACGCCCACACAGCACCTCACATTATATACCTGTAGCTGTAGGAGATAATTAACGGACTAGGCTGCCTTCACACCTCTGTCCCATACCGTGTACCGCCAAATACTTTTGTTAATTACTGATTAGAGTAAATTTCTGGTCCATGAGTGATTTGGTATATTATGTAAAAAAAAAAATGCATATTTGTGGACAAGAAATATCTATATCGATGTATCTATCTATCTATAAATCGAGGGTGGGGATGTGGGCGTTTTGAGGGCGGGAGGCGAGGTGTAATGGACGATACTATAAGGATCTGGATGGTGTAAATGGCTGGGTTTATGGAACTGTCGCCGATAGGAACTCTCGCCGAAACACCAATCCAGAATTCTCACCGACATTGGAACACTCGCCGACCTGGAAATTTTCGGCAACAGTTCAACTTGTAATATATGGAAAGGAAGCTAACCTAACCTAACCACATAACCTAGCCTAACTATCATGGCTATTGTTGGTATTTAATCCCTGAATGCAGAAACACGGGTAATGGGAACACTCGTCGACGTCGGCGAGTGTTCCTATCGGCGACAGTTCCAGGCACCAATGGCTGTAGTTAATGTCAGTAAGGCAAGCTGTATAATGTTGAGTCACTCTAGATTGTACTTGGATGTTACTCAAGCATCGGTGGTTCAGTGGTAGAATTCTCGCCTGCCACGCGGGAGGCCCGGGTTCGATTCCCGGCCGATGCAAGAAAATTATGGTATATAATACCTCTTTTTTGGGAGGGGGGAGGGGGGGGCTTCATCAATGGCATTTAATCACCATCACCTTGATACTGTTGGTCTTGTGTGTGTGTGTGTGTTTGTGTGTGTGTGTGTGTGTGTCTGTGTTTGTGCGTCTTGTACGTGTTTCCTTTATATATGAATGAGTTAGATGTCATTTTTGCACATAAGAAAATAATCAACTATTAAAAAAAAAAAATTACTATTATTTTTATTATTATTACTATTGTTATTATTATTATTATTATTATTATTATTATTATTATTATCATTACCAGAATTTATTGTTTAGTATGTTAGGACAGTGTAGATTTGTACGGTACAGGATATGGCTAGGCGGGGCTGACTGCATTCTGCCTGTCTATCTGTCCCTCCCTTTTTGTCCCCTTCTCCTCCCATCGCATGAAATAGACAGATACATGAAGACAGACGGTCACACAGCCTTAGACCTCAGCCCCGCGCCTTCGGTAATACACCAATATATTTTGTTTTATTCTTCTTCTTTTTACATCACAAAGGGCAAAAAAAATGGAAGCAACAAAAAGGAAGAAATAAATCAATAAGTAAAATAGTTTAATAAGAATATTCCTCGCCGCGCCTTCGCTAATACACCAATATATATTTTGTATCTATTAATTTTATTTTACATCACAAAGGACTGGCCAAGGGTGAAAAAATATAGAAGCAACAAGAAGTAAGAAATAGATCTATAAGTAAAATAGTTTAAGCCCTTCACGCCCAGATCTTTCCTTGGCTATATAAAATTGTATGTTGTCGAGCCATAAAATTACGAAAAATAACTGAATATACCAATTTAGTTAGTCGACAAGGATACTAAACAGGTCATATCTATAAAACATTGTTTATAGTCACTAAAAAATCGCCTAATGGTACCCAAATATCAATGGAAATCACGCTCTGGGTCTCAAGGGGTTAATGATAATATTCCTGTCTGATACATAAATACATGGATAGAAAAAATAAAAATAAAGAAAATAATAGGAATCGATACATAAATATAATAAATAAATCAATAAAGCATTCTTATATGACCTCATCGGGAAACTATTGGAGCATAATAAATAATGTTTTTGCTTCTTTCATTAACATTCTCTTGGCACGATTCCTTTCACTTATAAATATAATGGGGCCACTAGAGCCTTTTTTTGCGTGAATTTGTATTTGTATCTCAAACAGCCTATATTCTCCCTTGCCTCCCCTCCCCCCCACCCCTCCACCCCGCCCCTCCACCTGTTCAGTAAGCATAATGGTCTGCATGGTGACGATGACTTGTGTTAGGATGATGACTTTACTTTTTGTTTTGATGATGATTTTACTTTTTATGATGACTTTACTTTTTGTTATGATGATGACTATTTTTTATGATGACTTTACCTTTTGTTTTGATGATGATTTTACTTTTCATGATGACTTTACTTTTTGTTGTGATGATGACTTTACTTTTTATGATGACTTTACCTTTTGTTTTGATGATGATAACTACTTTTTATGATGACTTTACTTTTTGTTAGATGATGACTTACTTTTTATGATGATTTACCTTTTGTTAGGATGATGACTTTACTTTTTATGATGACTTTACTTTTTGTTATGATGACTACTTTTTATGATGACTTTACTTTTTGTTAGGATGATGACTTTACTTTTTATGATGACTTTACCTTTTGTTAGGATGATTTTACTTCTTGTTAGGATGACGATTAACGACTTTACTTTTCGTCATCAATCTTTTTTTTTTTTTTTTTTTTTTTTTATGGACGACTATGTAGACTATCTAGCTACTTTTTTTCCTTTTTTTATTACTTTTTGTCATCAATCTTTTTTTTTTTTTGTGTGTTTTGTTTTTTGTAATACTGACTCTTCTGACTTTTGCTTCAGGGGCGGCGGCGGCGATGGTGGTGGAGCGTGGTGGTGGCGGTGGTGATGGTGACGGCAGCAGCAGCAGCACAGCAGAGGGGGACAGGAGAGTGAGGGGGCGCCACTCCCCGCGACATTATGCTCCCTCCCTCTCTTGGTGAGTCGACTGTTTTGGGTTATTTTTTTCCTCCTTTTTAACAGTTGAATTACCATGACAGTCTTAAATCTTTATCTTCCTCCATCCTCGCCATGTATTGAGCTATTTATTCCCTGTATCAGTTAGGTTAAATAAAAGTAGTATAGTCTCTGTTGCACACTCTCTCTCTCTCTCTCTCTCTCTCTCTCTCTCTCTCTCTCTCTCTCTCTCTCTCTCTCTCTCTCTCTCTCTCTCTCTCTCTCTCTCTCTCTCTCTCTCTCTCTCTCTCTCTCTCTCTCTCTCTCTCTCTCTCTCTCTCTCTCTCTCTCTCTCTCTCTCTCTCTCGTCCATGTATTAGTTAGGTTTAAATAGTAGTGCAGTCCCTGTAACTACCGCAAACAGCCTCGTTAAGAAAGAAAGAACAAACAGTCCTACCGGGCCAGACGAGGCTTCCTGTGTGACTGAGTTTATTGATTTTTGTTTGTTTTATCCTTTTGTATTCCTTTGTAATTCCTCTTCTCCTCCTCTTCTTCCGTCTACGTACTTTACTGTCCTATTCCTAATATTATAAGTTAGTTAGTGTTGTACCTTTAAATTGCCAAGTAGGAACCTGTACTATTAAAAAAAAGGAGCTACTGCTCGAAACCTCCTTTGTATTTCTCCTCCTCCTCCTCCTCCTCCTCCTCCTCCTCCTCCTCCTCCTCCTCCTCCTCCTCCTCCTCCTCCTCCTCCTCCTCTCCTCCATCTCCTCCTCCTCCTCCAGCACATCCATCTCCACTCCTTCCCTCCCTCCTCCTCCTCCTCCTCCTCCTCCTCCACCACCACCTCCACCTCCACCTCCACCTCTTCCTCTCTTCCTCTTCCTCCTCCTCCTCCTCCTCCTCCACCTCCACCTCCACCTACACCTCTTCCTCCTCCTATTTTTCCTTCTCCTCCTCCTCCTCCTTCTTCCTCCTCATCCTCAATACCACATAAACAACGCACTCATTGAATACACATCGTTAGGCACAAACACGGTCATAAAACACATCGATATAATTATTCACTCAACAAAATATCTTACGACACTACACTACCTCCTTCTTCTGGTTCTCCTAACAAAATATCTTACGACACTACACTACCTCCTTCTTCTGGTTCTCCTACAGGTTCCTCAAGCCCCCCCTGGACCCCGCACGGCCTCCAGACCTTACCGCAAGTCACACAAAGACCAAGACCAAGACCAGACCTTCACACTACTCAGCCACTCTCTTGAGGAACGCCAAAGACACAGTAATCAAGGACCTACTGAAGACTCCTGAGTTTCTTGGGGATTCATTGGAACACTCTAAAAGAAAAACACAAGGAGATCGAAAACCTAAAGAAGACAAGTTGGAGACCGTAAATGACTCTCTTTCCATCGTCAGCGACTTCTCCCGGAGCAAAGACACAGTAATCAAGGAGCTACTTAAAACTCCTGAACTTCTTGGAGACTCTAAAAGAAAAACACAAGGAGATCGAAAGCTTAGAGTCAAGTTAGAGAGCGTAATTGACACTCTTTCCTTCGTCAGCGAGAGGAACACCAAAGACAATGACACACTAATCAAGGAGCTACTTAAGAGTTCTGAACTTCTTGGAGACTCATTGGAACACAGTAAAGGAGATCAAAAGCATAAAGAAGACAAGTTGGAGAGCGTAAATGACCCTCTTTCCTTCGTCAGCGACTTCTCCCGGAGCAAAGACACTGTAATCAAGGACCTACTGAAGACTCCTGAATTTCTTGGCGACTCTGAAAGAAAACGGGATCAAAACCTTAAAGGAGACAAATTGAAGAGCGTAAATGACTCTCTTTCCTTCGTCAGCGACTTCTTCAGGAGCAAAGACGCCCCACGGAAGGGTAATCGCCGCGTCAGGGCTATTGATGCTCGCGCCGCCTCGCTCGCCAACCTTCCCGCAGAGCACCGAGGGGAGTCACTCGATCTGTTAAGTCTCCCCATTGAACACAGACGCAGCCCACCCATCATACCACTACCACCTGCACCACAACCCCCCTCCCCCGCCCCCTACCAGTACCACCACCATCACCACCAGACAGGTAAGTGTTGGGTTAGGCCCGCAGAGGTCGGCAACCCAGAATTCGAGAAGAGCCAGTTTCTTCAAACTTGGCAGTAAAGCAGTGCTGATGGAGCCGCAGTGTAAATTGTGAATGGAAATTACGAACAAGTACAAGTTAATAAGTACAAGAATCATCCCAATATTTTCCAAGAGACCCAGGACCTAGGTCACATACACTATTGTGCTGCAGCTATCTATGCCAGTATTTAAACTTTTTTTTTTACGATAATTTGGACATTTTTAAGTAGGTGGCAGGAGCCGAACAGGTCTCTTGAAAGAGCCGCATGCGGTTCCGGAGCCGCAGGTTGCCGACCGCTGGGGTAGGGTAATCATTATTGCACCTTCATACCTGTACAGTGAGGAAGATGTTTTATTGATCTGTTGCACCTTTTTCTTCATTTGTGTGTTTACTTACTTATTTATTTTATATTCATGTATTTTATCTCGCCATTAATTTAGATTTTCATATTTTATTTTTTCTCATGTCTTATTTATTCATTTGTTTGTGTATTTACTTATTTATTCCTCTCTCTCTCTCTCTCTCTCTCTCTCTCTCTCTCTCTCTCTCTCTCTCTCTCTTCTTCTCTCTCCTCTCTCTCTCTCTCCTCTCTCTTCCTCTCTCTCTCTCTCTCTCTCTCTCTCTCTCTCTCTCTCTCTCTCTCTTCTCTCCTCTCTCTCTCTCTCTCCTCTCTCTCTCTCTCTCTCTCTCCCCTCTCTCTCTCTCTCTCTCTCTCTCTCTTAACCTTATCACCACCACCATCAACAAAACCACACCCCTGTCCCTTCTTCAGGAGTGTACGTCTTCGGCTACGGTGACGGGCAGCAGTGGCGTCACGAGGAGCGCGGGCCGAAGGGTGAGGTGCGCGGGGGCTACGGGTGGCGGGACGGCAACGGCAGGAGCCACGCCACGCACTTCCTGGCAGACTCCCGCGGTTATCAGGTCGTACCCCGGGATAAACAGGTGAGGGAGTGTGAGAAGGGGGGAGACAGAGAGAGAGAGAGAGAGAGAGAGAGAGAGAGAGAGAGAGAGAGAGAGAGAGAGAGAGAGAGAGAGAGAGAGAGAGAGAGAGAGAGAGAGAAGGTAGTTAGTAGCAGTGATGAAAGAGGAGGAAGTGAAGACGAAAATATATCAGAAAAAAAATGATTGGGGAAGAAAAGTGTGAAACTGATGGATTGGAGGAAATGCTAGAGAGAGAGAGAGAGAGAGAGAGAGAGAGAGAGAGAGAGACAGACAGACAGACAGACAGACATAGAAAATGTGTGTGTGTGTGTGTGTGTGTATGTTATTAGATTTTTATCATATCCCTTTATTCATCTATTTTTTTTTTTTGCTTTCAGGTTTGGACCTTTGGCCCCCCCTCCAACCCCTATTCCTACCCATCTCCCCTCTCCTCCCCCTCCTCCTCCTCTTCTTCTTCTTCTCCCCCCTCCTCCTCCCTCCTCCTCCTCCTCTTCTTCTTCTTCTTCTTCTTCTCCCCCCTCCTCTGCTTCTGCCCTTTCTTCATCTTTCCACCTCCGCGCTGAACCTCTTCATGCAAACCAGTTCTCCACTTCCTCTCTTCCCTCTACTTCTTCTCCTCCTCCTCCTCCTTCTTCTCCTCCTCCTCCTCCTCTCCTACTCCTTCTCCTTCTCCTTCTCCTTCTCCTTCTCCTTCTCCTTCTCCTTCCCTCCTCCTCCTCCTCCTCCTCCTCCTCCTCCTCCTCCTCCTCCTCCTCCTCCTTCTCCTTCTCTTCCTCCTCTTCCTTCATCCACCATCTTCACTACTTCCACACGACCCCCTACCACTACTACCACCACCAACACCCCTACTACTACCACCACTACTACTACTACCACTACTACTAAACGACCCCAAACCACTACCACCCCCACCACTACTACCACATCACCCTCAACCACCACTACTACCACACCACCCTCAACCACCACCACTACCACCACCACACCATCTACCACTACCACAACTCATACACCACCCACCACCACCACCAAAACAACAACACCTAACACCAGAACAGACACCAACCACCACCACTGCCAGTAAACAACCTTCCACGTCTCAGTCCACCACCACCACTACCACAGGACTCACCACTACCACCATGCCTACCACAACATATAGTGACGATGCTGAGACCACCTTCCCCACCATCCCCACAACCTTCCCTTCTACTCCCTCGTCAGTTGAAGAGGAGGAAGAGCAAGACGACTCCCAGAATGCCCTTGAGCCCCTTGCACCTCCCTCTATCGCCACGGGACGCCCTCCTATCGCCTACCCACTCCCTCTGCGCCCTTCCTCCTGGTTAACGCCCCCAGACAGACCCGGCAAACCCAGCATACCCAACAGAGTGATTCCCAATCCCTTCAGACCTGTTAATCAGCCCCGCCCTATACGGTATCGCCCTCCGCGCCCTCTCAGACCTCTCTTAGACCTCCTGGGAATCCCTCGACCCCGCCCCAGACCCCGGCCTAAACCGTATCCTGATTACATAGACTACATCAAGAAGCCCACCACTGAAGGCGAGGCTGATGACACCTCAAAGAAGGGAGAGAATGGGGAAACAGATGAGAACAAGGAGGAAGAGGAGGACAATGAATACCTAAGTCGTTATCCCCTCAGGCCGCCCCCCCGCCCCGTCCCGCGACCCCAGAAGCTGAAGCCACAGTTGGATGGGTCTGAGTCGCCCTCCGCCCCCGAAGATAGCCAGCCGTCCCACTCGAGCCCTGAGAGCGTGATGGACAACCTCTTGTCGCTGCTCCAAGGCTTGACCGACTACGCCGCGCCTGACCCCGCCGCCAACCCGTGGTCTGCGTCCCGCCCCTCCACGCACCCGAACCGCAGACACCCATTCCCGCCCCAAGACCCTTCCTATCCCCTCCACAAGCCAGGCACCGCGGAAGGCCAACCGTCTGACCCGTCTTCTTGGAGTGGCGGAGCATCAGACAACGCCTTTCTGGACGACTACCCGCCCCTCCAAGACGACTCTGACTACCCGCCTTTCTCGCCTCAGCCTCAGAACGACTACCGGCCCCTCGAATACGGCTCTGGCTACCCGCCTTTCTCTCCTCAGCCTCAGAACGACTACCCGTCCATCGGCAACGACCTGAAACCCTCGTCCAGCCTCGCAGGGGACGTCAAAACCACAGTCCGGCCAGACACCACGGAATCACCGCCGAGCCAAGACGCGGGGAACACATCAACAACCCCTGGAGGACCGCCGGGCGCTTCTGAAGGGAGCATCGACACAGCTGTGGACGCCGAGCACGACCACCTCACAGACCAAGACAAGGACAATGAGGTGTCCAGGGAGGGTGACGTGACCCTTACACCCCCCGAGGACCAGGCGATGCGGGGCACCACCATGGGCAGCCTAAAGGATCAACAGGAGGAACTTCAAACTACATTGCCTTCCTCTCCCCCAGAAGGAACACCGCAACCCACCACCGCACCCTCAACCACACCCACAACCACCACCGCCCCCCCAACCCCCGCACCCACTTCAACAAAGCCCCCAAGCAGCTTCTGGACAGACATCCTTCACCGGCTGTCCAACGTTCCCCGCCTGGTGCCCCTCTCGCGCACCCGGCTGCCCGCCATCCATTGAGGCCTCTGTTAGGCCGCCGACCGTGTGTTGTGTCTGTGATCAAGGCTGCATATCCTGCCAACGCGATGGGCATTCCTAGGCTAAGAGTGAGGCAGGGGTGAGAGTGTGATATAGTGTTTAGTGGAAGACAAATACATGTAAGGCTTAGTGATTACTACCTAGAGCATTCATTTCTTCTTGTAGTATTACGAAATATTTTTGCTTCGTGCTAAGAGTTCACATTACACGCACGCACGCACGCGCACACACACACACACACACACACACACACACACACACACACACACACACACACACACACACACACACACACACACACACACACACACACACACACACACACACACACACACCTGAACCGTTCGAACGGCTGAACGCCCGAACTGCTCGGTGGGTTAGAGCGTCCGGCACCATTCTGTAGTCCGGCGTTCGATCCCCGGCCCCGCTCAATCCCGGGGATTTTTTCACTGACAAATTCGGGCGATTACTGTCCCCTTTGAGCAAGGGGATGGGGGGGTGTGGTGTGTGATGTCCCAGCATTACCCAAAGATCGGTAATAATGAGCTCCAAGCTCGCACCGGGAGGGTGAAACTGGTGATCGCGAGTCTAGCTCGTGTGAACAAGACCATGGGTAAATGACATTCACACACAGCACACACATTTAGTAATTTTGTGGTAGGCAGTTCGATCCCCGCTTGCTCCCGAGGATTTTTCAATGACAAATTTGGGCGGTAACTGTCCCCCTTAAGCAAAAGGATCGTGGTGTGTGTGTGTGTGTGTGTGTGTGAGCTCCCAACATTACCCAAAGATCGGTCACTACAAGCTTCAAGCTCTTTCCGGGAGCATAAAACTGGCGATCGTGAGTCCAGCTCGCGTGGACTTGACCGTGGGTAAAAAAAAAAAAAAAATAAAAAACGCCTGCATGGTCAAGTGGATAAGAGCGCCACAGGCCATTCTATGGTTGGACGTTCGAATCCAACCCCGCTCGCTTCCAGGGATTTTTCACTGACAAATATAGGCGGTTACTGTCCCCCTTGAACAAGAGGATATGTGTGTGTGTGTGTGTGTGCGAGGTTCCAGTATTACCCGAATATCGGTCACTACGAGCTCCAAGCTCTTCCCGGGAGGGTAAAACTGGCGATCGCTTGTCCAGCCGTGGCCTCGGGATATGTAGTATAGCCCGGAGATATACTAGATGTATATCCCGGAGATATGTATCCCGGGGGCCGCAGTCCCGCTCGTGTGGACAAGACCGTGCGTGAATACACACACACACACACACACACACACACACACACACACACACACACACACACACACACACACACACACACACACACACACACACACACACACACATACACACACACAAATATGCAGAAAGGAACAGAAAGTGATGAGATGTACAAATACGTATCAGAAACGAAAAGAAATTGGGAGAAATCATTATGTATTGCACGCGGCCACGGCGGCAGGTTTCGTGGCGCGGCGATATTCTGATAAACTTTTGTATGATAATGTTTTTGTGCGTCGCTGCAACGCGTGGAGGATTGCCTCTGGATCCTCGATGATGTGTGCGAGGCGATGGTAGTCTTGTAGCTGTAATTGTAGTAGGTTAAGAGCGTAGTAGTAGTAGGTTAAGCGATGATAGTCTTGTAGCAGGTTAAGAGGCCACAATCGAAATTTTGTTAGATATAAGAATAAAGGATTAAGTGCAAATAAAGTTTTACAGCAAAACTATTTTTTGACTCGTGAAATCATTGTGTGTGTGTGTGTGTGTGTGTGTGTGTGTGTGTGTGTGTGTGTGTGTGTGTGTGTGTGTGTGTGTGTGTGTGTGTGTGTGTGTGTGTGTGTGTGTGTGTGTGCGCAAAGAACATACATAAATTTCAAGAAAAGTATGATAACTAGGACATAGAGACGCGGGATTACGAACTTGCTCCGTCTTGAAAACATTACAATTAGGTAGGAATACACAATACATACACAAGTACAGTCTTCCCCTTCCTTTCTTCTTCTATCTAGACATTAACACACACACACACACACACACACACACACACACACACACACACACACACACACACCACACACACACACACACACACACACGAGACATCCACCTACGCTTAACCTTCCCCAAGACACACAGACAAACAGACAGTAAGTAGCGTCATCCTGCCTGCATCTAAAACCACGAGACTTGAAGACGATGTAATAAGCGCGCGTGTGTGGCTCATCCGACGACTTCCGACCACCAGCAGGAGAGGTGACGGGCGTTGGGAGGGGGGGGGAAGGGGGCGGGGTAGGCGTATGGGGGGCGTGAAAGGAAAGGGAAGGGGGGCGGAGGCTGGTGAATAGCATATAATCGTTTCCTGGCGCCCGGAGATATTCAGATAAACTTGAATTATAATGTTTTGTGGGTTGTTGGAACGAATGGAGGATTGACTCCGGATGCTCGATGATGTGTGCGAGGCGATGATAGTGTTGTAGTTGTAGTAGTAGTAGTAATAGTATAGTAAAGGTAGCAGCAATTGTGGTAGGAGTGAAAGCAGCAGTGACGATGTTAGTCTAGTAGTAGTAATAATAGTAGTAGAACTAGTAGGAGAGTAACAGCAATAACATTAATTGTGGTGGTAGTGACAGCAGTAGTGACGATGTTAGTGTAGTGGTAGAAGTTGTTGTAATAGCGCTAGTATATATAGTAGTAGTAGAAGTAGCAGTAACAGTAACAGCAGTATATAGGAGTAATTGCGGTGGTAGTAAAAGCAGTAGTAGTGGTTATCATTATCTTCTTTTTTTACAACCACGAAGGCACAAATATGGGAAGGAAAAGTTTACATGACGCTTAAAGATAGATGAGACGAAAGGCGTTGAGGTGAAAAGGCCCCCAAAAAAATAGTAGTAGTAGTAGTAGTAGTAGTAAATGTAGTAGTAGTAGTAGTAGTGGTAGTAGTGGTAGTAGTAGTTAGTAGTGGTAGTAGTAGTAGTAGTAGTAGTAGTAGTCCTAGTAGTAGTGGTAGTAGTAGTGGTAGTAGTAGTAGTAGTGGTAGTAGTAGTAGTAGTAGTAGTAGTAGTAGTTCCTAGTAGTAGTGTAGTAGTAGTAGTTAGTAGTAGTAGTAGTAGTAGTAGTAGTAGGTTGAGGTGAAAAAAATAGTAGGTGAATAAAATAAATAAATATCCTGCATCTATTGATTTTACCACATACATGTAGCCTACTGAGTGTTTTTGTGAATTTCGTTTGTGAGTATTTTTCCCAGTTATTTCATGAGTTCTGTGTAAAAGTATGTGCACCAAATATTTACTTTTTTCATCTACATCTTTTTGTTAATCTCTGGCGTGAATTACGAAATTGAATGACTTGTTTCCTCTTTACTACTCAATATCAACGCTTGTTTGGTAGTTAAGGCTTGTTTTACTGATCAAAATTACTGTTTGATGTTCTCTACCACTCACTCGCTCTTCCAATAAATAAGGGATAAATTTAAAATATAAAATGTATAGATAAGGGAAGGAAAAGTCTCTATGATATACTATGCACTATGATCCTTTCTATGATGATGATTAACCCCTTGAGACCCAGAACGTAATTTCCATTGTAATTTGGCTACCATTAGAGCGATTAGACGATCTTTAGTGAATATAAGCAATGTTTTATAGATATGACCTGTTTAGTATCTTTGTCGACTAACTAATTTGGTATATTCAGTTACTTTTCGTAATTTATGGCTAACAACAGACGATTTTATATAGCAAAGGAAAGATCTGGGCGTGAAGGGCTTAAAGATAGATAAGACGAAAGGCGTTGAGGGAAAAAAATAGATAGATAAAATAAATAAATATCCAAGTCCTTTCTTTTCATGTATTTTCAGGTATCAGGTACTTTCTTTTAGGTGCTTTTCAGGCTTTCTTTTAAGTATACTTTCCTTTTTTTATGCTTAAAGATATATTAAACGAAAGGCGTTGGGAGGAAAAAATAATAGGTATAAGTATAAAGTATATCAATAGATATAATAAATAGATGTCCAGGTTTCTGCCACTCGCTCGCTCGCTTCTCCCATCAACAATTTTAAGGATAGTGTTTGGCGCCTCGTTGGGGATCCTATAGGAAGCTGCGGTTAGTGCCACAGTTCACACGCGGATCCCTGTAACCGCCAAGGACACACACACACACACTTACACCGCCCGGGGCAAGAAGGTAATGGTGGATGATGGGCGGCAGTGTAGAGGAAACCACAACTTTGCCAGTAAAACGAACCAAAACATAACCTAAAAAAATGTGTAAAACTAGTTCAGGGTGAAAGACCGTGAATTTATAGAACTTGACTATTGAAAAAGAAAAAATATATATATAAATGATACAGATACAATGAATATAAAGATACAGAAATATATATATAGATACAGAAATAATACAGATACAATGAACATAAAGATACAGAAATAAATATAATGTTACAGAAATAATATAAAGAAATAAATATAAAGTTAC
Organism: Chionoecetes opilio; assembly: GCA_016584305.1. Classification (NCBI taxonomy): domain Eukaryota; kingdom Metazoa; phylum Arthropoda; class Malacostraca; order Decapoda; family Majidae; genus Chionoecetes; species Chionoecetes opilio. The sequence continues at coordinate 76,665 of JACEEZ010026301.1, forward strand.
AGAAATAATACAGATACAATGAATATAAAGATACAGAAATAATAGAAGATACAGAAATAATAGATACAATGAAAAAGAACAAAATAATATAAACAGAAATAATACAGATACCAATGTAATTTTAAAGATACGGGTATATATAAATTAGATAATTACAGTCATGATTAAGTATACGTTTTTTAATGCAAAATACAGATACAACGAAAGGCAGTTGTAGAAAAAAATAATAAGATACAAGTATAAATAAAATCAATAGATACGAATAAAAAGATGTCCAGATTATTACTGAACAGAGCATCATCACAACAATTTAAGGATAAGTGTTATTGCGACCATATCGTATGAATACTATAAGATACCAGGATTAGTGCCAAGTCAAATATACCGGATCACTGTAACAAGGAACACACAAACTAATACAGTTAAACCAGATACGATGAAATAAGAACGGGTTAATGGATGAAATGGTCGGCATGTAAAGAACAAACTTTCATAAAAACGAAACCAAACAAGAATAAAGATACAAAATATTAATAATCAAAAAAACAGATAAGTTAAGAGTGAAAAAAAAAAAGACAGGAAATTATAGAACATGATATAAAATAGAAAAAATATATAGATACAGAATATACAGATACAATGAATATAAAGATACAGAAATAAATATAATGTTACAGAAATAATATAAAGAAATAAATATAAAGTTACAGAAATAATACAGATACAATGAATATAAAGATACAGAAATATATATATAGATACAGAAATAATACAGATACAATGAATATAAAGATACAGAAATATATATAAAAATACAGAAATAATACAGATACAATGAATATAAAGATACAGAAATATATATAAAAATTCAGAAATAATACAGATACAATGAATATAAAGATACAGAAATATATATAAGTTACAGAATATATGTTAGATAGTAAGTAGTAATTTTGATCAGTAAAACAAGCCTTAAAATATCAAACAAGCGTTGATATTGTATTGTAGAGAGAGAACTTATATATTGAGAAAAAGAAAAATTTGTCAGAGGATATGTTAGATAATTATAATCTCGCAAGTAATAATTTTGATCAGTAAAACAAGCCTTAAACTTTAAACTATCAAACAGGCTTTGATATTGAGTTGTAAAGAGAAAACAAGTCATTGAACTTTGTAATTCACGCCAGAGATTAACTAAAAAAATGTAGATGAAAAAAACCACATTTGGTGGACGTATTTTTACACGCAACTCATGAAATAGCTGGAATACAAAGATATCACAAACTATTTACAAAAGAACTCAGTATACGTGGTAAAATCAATAGATGTAGGATTTTACATTGACCATGTTTTTTCCTTTATTTTGTTTTTTTACGCAGAATTCGTTAAATAACTGGAATACCCACTAGTTTGTGAGTATACAAAGATACTCACAAACTAAATTTACAAAAGAACTCAATATATCTATGTGGTAAAATCAATAGATGTAGGGTTTTATATGAACATTTTTTGCTTTTTTTCTATAATTCATCACCTCCCATCCACCCTGAACATTTTTTTCCTTTTTTTTCTATAGTTCATAACCACCAGCCACCCTGTCCCACTATACAACATATCCGGCCGTGTATTGGAAAGCTGCGTGACATTACGGTAACACCCTTGGTAACGCCCCACCACCACGCCGCCCCCTGAAACGGCCAACGCAGGTCCGTGTATGAGTGTACTCAGTGTAGGAGCAGTCTGTCGCACCCTGGCTTCAGACTCGCTTCCCAGTGCCTCTTTTCCTTCCTCTAGGCCAACAATACGGTCCAGGCACCAGCAAACCCTAATATAAGAACATAAGGACTAGGAAGCTACAAGAACCCATGAGACCTACACGTGGTAATTCCTGTTCCTAATATCTACTGTTTCATCTACTTTGCACTCCAGGAGCCGTACCGTTAGTGTTAGTGCCGGAAATCGAGGACGGACGTGTGAAATTATCGTAACGTTGCTTCCTGGTGCGGTCAGCTTATAATCGTGACACTCGGGGTGGCTTGAAACATTCTTGACCTCTTGACGTCCATGTACCGAGGCTTAAGAACGTCAACAAAAAGTAGCCGTTCCGTTAGTTCCGTACGGTCATCGTCCCCTCTGCGGCCTCGGTTTTGTCTGTTCATTGTCGCGTCTATAAGAAACAAGTCTTAGGATGTTAGTTAAAGGACCGAAAACTAATGAAAATGTGTTAGCATCCCCGGTGAAATAGACAAGGGAAGAGTTGATAAGATTGTTAACGAAGGAGACGAAGTTGAAGAGGACCTATGAAGCGATACTAAGCGATAAAGGTCATAAGAAGAATAAGAAGAAGTGAATTTGTGTCTGCGTGAAGGCATGAGGGCTGTGATCGCGGCTTTCCTTTGCCTAGCTGTCTCCAGGGTGAGTCCTTTATACTTGTGTTGAACTGTATATAATCCTTTAGTTTATTATCTGTCCACTCTTTAACTTAAGCTTATTTATTGTTTATTTTAGTTTATTGTTCATTCGTTATTACCATAACTTTGTTTAGCTTTGTACCTTTGTAGTCTGTGAAGGAAGGTGAGACCAGAGGTAATAGTGATTTTTTTTTTCCATATCATAATTTTGCTTTGTTATCAAGCAGTACACACACACACACACACACACACACACACACACACACACACACACACACACACACACACACACACACACAGGGTACTCCGTAGTGTAGTGGTTAGCACGTTCGGCTCACAACCGAGAAGTCCCGGGTTCGATCCCCGGGCGGAGCGGAAACAGATGGGTTGTTTCCTTAAAACCCGAGCCCCTGTCCACCCAGCAGTGAATGGGTACCGGGTGTTAGTCGAGGGTTTGTGACCTGCTCTCCGGGGTGCTGGCTTCGGCCAACACAAAGCACTAAGGATAAATGATAAAAATGTTGATATGGAGACGGGGCCACACGAGCATTGCTCTGGCCCTGTAAAATACAGCTAGATGAATACACACACACACACACACACACCGCGCGATGGTCAGGTTGATAACGTTCTGGTCTCTCACTCTGTGGGTAGGCGGTTCGAATCCTCGCACTCCCGGGGATTTTTCACTTGACAAATTCGGGCGGTTACTGTCCCCCTTGAGCAAGGGGATAGGGGGGTGTGGTGTGTGAGGTCCCAGCATTACCCAAAGATCGGTAAAAATGAGCTCCAAGCTCGCACTGAGAGGGTGAAACTGGCGATCGCGAGCCAGCTCGCGTGGACAAGACCATGGGTGAATGACACACACACACACACACACACACACACATGTGTGGAAGTAACAGACAGTGACAGACTACTGACTCGGAAACAAAGAGAAGGTCATACTTGCCGCAAGAAGGACATACAAAACAACTAGGAAAAGGGAGATGCCTGAATAACGTAAGAAGTACAGGTTCCCTCATAGAAATGTAGAAGTTTGGAATGGACTAAATAAGGAAGTGATATCGGCAAAGAATGTGCACCAATAGAAAGAAAAACTAGATAAATGTAGATACGGAGACGGAACCAAACGAGTGTAGCTCAGGCCCTGTAAAACACAACTAGGTAAATACAACTAGGTAAATACACACACACACACACACACACACACGAGAATATATAACGACTTAAAAAGGTAACAATTATCATCATACAAGAATTTTTTTCTATAACTATATTTTGTCATGGTCCACTGATTACTAAGTTAGCCTTCAATGCCTCACTAACGAGCCATTCAGGGGAGTTGTTAGACTGTCTTCTTCACCTCCTGTCCACCCAACATAGCTTAGTAAATACCTGAACACTTAAGGACTCGTATTCTGAAACGAAACTTAGAATATAAAAAAAATAGAGATTCGTAATACATGCATACATTCATCTCTCCTACAGAACACGCGCCTTAACCTACCTACATGTTTTTCCTTTCATCTTTCTCTTTTACCCTAATATCTATCTCTCTCTCTCTCTCTCTCTCTCTCTCTCTCTCTCTCTCTCTCTCTCTCTCTCTCTCTCTCTCTCCTCTCTCTCTCTCTCTCTCTCTCTCTCTCTCTCTCTCTCTCTCTCTCTCTCTCTCTCTCTCTCTCTCTCTCTCTCTCTCTCTCTCTCTCTCTCTCTCTCTCTCTCTCTCTCTCTCTCTCTCTCTCTCTCTCTCTCTCTCTCTCTCTCTTAGATATATTTGAAGCAAACAATTATCTTATATATTTCCTTAGTGTTACATTCAGTCTGACAAAGGAGCAAGTAAATATACAAAGGGTTTTACATTCATCTTTGTTGCATCCATCTTCCTAAAACATATACAAGAATGATAATAAAGATGATGATAAGCGAACAGGATGCGTAAATCTGCAAGACAGGAAGGGTGTGTGGGATGGAGGTAATAAAATCTAATGTAATGCAAGAAAACACAGGGAGTCAGGAATGCCTTCGAGGGGAGGAAGAGAGATCCAATTGTAGATACTTTATATGAGATCAAAAACCTCTTCCAAATTATATGTAGACTGATTCTTCTTATTCGTTTCCTTCATTTTCCTAATGTTATGTAATTCAGTCAATCAAAATATTTCATTAATCCCTTCACGCCCAGATCTTTCCTTTGCTATAAAAAATTTGTATGTTGTCGAGCCATAAAATTCAGAAAAGTCACAATATACCAAATGAGTTAGTCGACAAGGATAATAAACAGGTCATATTTATAAAATATTGCTGATGTTCACTAAGAATTGTCTAATGGCACCCAAATTACAATGGAAATTACGTTCTGGGCCTCAATGGGTTAATAAGCTAAGTTTTACATACTATTGCCATGTATTTCAAACTTAAAAAAGACTACATTCCACTTTCTTTTTCCTCTCTTATATATTGTTTTGCGGACTTTGCTGTAATTGTAGATTCATCCCATCTATATTTTGTTTCACATTGACAATTAGAGGGTTAGTAGTAGTAGTAGTAGTAGTTGTATATAGTATGGTTGGATGCCACAGTCAGTAGCGACCGGAGTTGGGGCTACTGACCTCCAATTCGTGGAGCCCTCGTATATTTCATAAATAAACATGGGGTGCAGGTATCGGTAGTAGAAAAAAAAAAAAAAAAAATTGTATATAGTGGTGGTGGTAGTAGTAGTAGTAGTAGTAGTAATAGAAGTATCAGCGGCAGTAGCAGTAGTAGTATACTATAGTAGTAGACAAGTTATAGTAGTTGCAGTAGTAGTAGTACATGTAGTAGTAGTAGTAGTAGTAATAATAGTAGTAGTAGTAGTTGTAATAGAAGTAGTAGTAGTAGCAGTAGTAGTAGTAGTAGTAGTAGTAGTAGTAGTAGTAGTAGTAGTAGTAGTTCCCCAATGCCACCTCTCACGCCCCCCTCCTCCCCCCAGGTGATGGTCGCCGCCCTGGGACTGCTGGCCGAGGACGGGGGTCACGCCTCCACCCCCCCCTACCTCTCCTCCCTCCACCCCCTCCACCACTACCGCCACTACCTCCACCTCGACCACCTCCGCAGGTACTGTACAGAGAGAGAGAGAGAGATTTTTTGTCGATTATTAAGGGTGGATTCCAGTTTCTCTCTTTTAAGGTGTATAGTAGAGAGAGAGAGAGAGAGAGAGAGAGAGAGAGAGAGAGAGAGAGATTTTTTTATCTATTGTTCAGGTAGACTCCGAATGACCTCTCTTTTATGATTTATAGACTAATACGTAATTTTCTTATTTATATTTCCAAACTTTCAATGTGTTGTTTTTTTGTAGACTGTATTGTAGTGTGTATGTATATCTGGTGGTGGTGTGTGGGTGGTGTGTGGTAGGTGTGTTGTTGTATTGTTGTTGGTGTGTGTGTGTGTGTGTTGTGTGTGTGTGTGTGTGTGTGTGTGTGTGTGTGTGTGTGTGTGTGTTGTGTGTGTGTGTGTGTGTGTGTGTGTGTGTGTGTGGTGTGTTGTGTGTGTGTGTGTGTGTGTGTGTGTGTTGTGTGTGTGTGTGTGTGTGTGTGTGTGTGTTGTGTGTGGTGTGTGTGTGTGTGTGTGTGTGTGTGGTGTGTGTGTGTGGTGTGTGTGGTGTGTGTGTGTGGTGTGTGTGTGTGTGTGTGTGTGTGTGTGTGTGTGTGTGTGTGTTTATATTTCGCTATATACTGATTATAATACTAGTCTTGTTTTAGTTTTATGTCTATTGTTCTTTTTAATTAGCGTTGTAGTTCGTCCTATAATGCTGCTTAATATGGATAAAAATGTCCATTATACAGTCTTACTAGTCTACTGTCTTGTTTTAATTTAATTTGGTATATGTGTGTGTGTCTGCGCGCAATCGCAAATACATTCATACATCCGTGCCTTCTTCTTCTTCTTCTTGTGACCTTTATCGCTAGGGTAATAGTATCGCTTCACAGGGCCTCTTCAACTTCGTCTCCTTAGTAAACAGACTTGTCAACTCTTCCCTTGTCTATTTCACCTGGGATACTAATAAAGCCTTTTCATTAGTTTTCGGTCCTTATAATATCATCCTAATTTATTGATTGTATATGTGTGTGTAATTTGCTGCCCCCCCCTCCCCCCAGCCCAGACCCCGCCCCCCCGCCACCCCTGCGAGGCGTCCGTCCTGTCCTGCTGACCCGCCGCCTCCCCCACCCCGACCCCCGCCCCCCACCCCGCCCCCACCCCTACTCCCTCCTCTACCTCCACTACGTCCCCCTCACCCGCCTGGCCCTCCCCGCGTGAACCCCAACAGCGGGGCGGCAGCGGGGGGGGGGGGGGGGATAATAGGTAATGGAGGGGGTAGGAGGTGGAGGTGATAGGAGGTAAGTAATAATAATAATAATAATAATAATAATATAATAATAATAATAATAATAATAATAATAATAATGATGATGATGATGATAATAATTTTGTTTTCACCCGAAGGTATACGGTAAGAAATATAAAAAAACTGAATTTTACTAGCAGGAGTAAATGAGCTTAAGTACCTACTATAGCAAATTATAGCTAATATATACATGTGGGCAATATACATATATAATAGCTACACTGTAATTAGCTACGTAGGCTATAAGTGAGAACAGCATCTGACCGCCTGTTGGTATAATAATAATAATAATAATAATAATAATAATAATAATAATAATAATAATAATAATAATAATAATAATTTTATTTTCACCCCAAGGCATACAGGAAAAAACAAGTATAGGCTTCATACATAAACTTTTGCCTATTCACTGTTGTTTTTCTTTTTATTTTTTATTGTTTTATTTTTTAGGGAGAAGGTTAAAGGGCGGGATCACATTTTTGTTGTGTGTGGAGGAAGGGGGTGTGTCTGGGTAACAATTTTTTGTGTGTGTGGAGGAAGGGGGTGTTTCTGGGTAACCATTTTTGGTTGGGTTACATTTTTTGAGGGGCTTGGTCATAATTTTTGTTGGTTTAATCATACTTTCTATCTTGCTGGGTCACAATTTTTTTTTTGGAGGGGGATTGGGGGGGACCGCTGGGTTACATTTTTTGAGGGGGGCGGCACTGGGTCACATTTTTTTCTCTAGTACTAGAGAGGACGGCTGTGTCGGGCTCCACCTTGAGGGCGGTTCAAGGCGAGAGCATAACGACTTGAAAAATCAATCACTACTAAATTAGGCCAAGCCCCTTCTTTTGTAAACTTTTCATGTAAGTCTGGCTGTAACTTTTTGTGCAATCCTGCTAACAAACACACAAACAACCGAACCGACCACGTAACCTCCTTGGCAGGGGTATAAAAACAAGTCTTAAATCTTGTAGAGAAAACATAGAGACCTCAACATGCATACATACATCTCGGTAGACATTATAGAACAGTTAAAGTAGGTGTTTAAACTGTTTCTGAACGAAAAATAAGTTTAAATTTCGCGGTAAAACTAAAACGAGTCCTTAAGTTGGTCAGCTGGAAAAACTTATGGCTCAAATAAAGTCATACAAGCTTATAGGTAAACTATCATATATTAATGTTTATGAGCACAAAATGAGTTAAAGTATGTCAAAAAATTACTAAAACTTAAATATTAGTCTTCTGACGGACGGACTCTGGCGGGCGGACGGACGTAGGCTCGCAGACTAGTGTGTCTGGCGCACATGTTTACAGTGGTGGGAGATTTGACACTTGGGTGATGATTAATGCCGTGCACGCTCATATACGCTACCCCTGCCACGCCTGCTGCTGGTGAGAGTTAGATTAAGGCATGAAGTATATGCTATTACAATATTGAGCACGGACAGTGGTAGATAAGGGTACAAATAGCCATGTTAGGGCGAAGTGCTACTTTTTTTTCGCATGAAAGATTTGAACATTGAATTAACAGTGATATTTTTAAATGTACTGATGATACTAACACAGATGGGAGAGGGAGAATACTGGGCAGAGCAGGGCATTTAAGTAGCTATATAGTGCTTTATAAAGTTTTAACCCGGTAAAAATGGACGAGGACTGTGCGGTCATTTTCTGAGACACTGACTAATTTTTCCTTGCCTAAAATTTAGTGCTTTTTCAGATGGAGATATTTTTTTTTTGTACCTGGAACTGTCGCCGATCGGAACTCTCGCCGCCGCCGTCGTCGAGTGTTCCAATTCTTTATATTACAGGGCCCAATGTATACATTTAATCAGGTTTTACCCGTGTTTCTGCATTCAGGGATGAAATACAAGCAATAGCTTGATCAGTTAGGTTAGGTTAGATGCCAATGTCCAGGTTAGGTTAAAATTTCCACGTCGACGAGAGTTCTTGGTTGTTGTTTCGATAAGAATTCCCATCGGCAACAGTTCCATGAACCTTTTGTTTTCCTGAAACCCATTTAAAAGGTTTTTTTGTAATTTTCATCACCAAATCCTAGGGTCGCCGTTTCCATTGATAAGTTGATAACAATGTATCTCCATCAGAGAAAGCACTAAAACTTGGCCAGGATATAATACTCAGTGTCTCAGAAACCAGAGAAGTGACGGAATTGTACGAAAACCAGTGTGCCCCGCCCCGCCCCGCATTCGCCATCCCGCCAGCCGCCGAATGGTCCGCTCTGTCCCGGCCTGCCGGTAGGATTATTACCCTAACCAAACCTAACCTAACCTCTTAAAGGGGGGAGAGATGACGGAGATGAGCACCGAGGCCACGCGCAGTTTTGCATGTGCCCCCATATTTACCTTGACACGGGGGTGAGGCAGGTTCAGGGGGGGGGTGTTGCCGCCTCAGTGCTGCAGGTCAGGGTTGATATGCAAGGTCAGCCAGGGGCTAGACAGGTCCTCATCCTGGTGACTGCTGGGCTCAGTTCAGTTCAGTTGTGGGTCGGGAGTCTGGCCTCTTTTATCAGCACTCCCTGATGTTTCTCTTCTTGCTGTCTGGGTCTTTAGTCAGTTGTCTTCTCTTATTCGGTCTTTTAATTTCGTTCTCTTTCTTTCCTCTAGTCATCCAAAAACTGTTGATTGTTCTTTTTGCTTCTTCCACATTCCCATCTCCAAACAAATTCTCCCCCACAATATCCTCCTCCTCTTCTATGCAAGGTTGTTGGAGCCTCACACTTTTCTTTCTTTCATTACTGCTGCACTTACAGAGGAAAACAGCTAGTCCAATACACCCATTTCTGGATCGCAGCCCAAACCTTCCATTGACAGGCTTAATATTAGTGGAGGTAATATTCAAACACCAGACTTGTTAGTGTGGTGGGATAGATGAGGTCATGAATACACTCTGACATCAGTATATCACTCGGCTTATTATTGTCTTCATACATCATTGACATGTTTGTGTGTGTGCCTGTAAACTAGTTTATCACGGTGGAATGCCCTGCCCCAGTGTGTGGCAAGACACAGTGAGGTCTGTTTTTTGCTGTAGACTCAGGCCAGTGACCTACCTATGCCCAGAAGGATTGTAGCTGGCGTGTTAGGCCCTTGTGGCGCTGATAACTGATGTTCACTAGACTATTTTTTATTTCTAGATTTTTTTTGTGTTTTACAGTTGAAAGTAATGCCACCACCTGGGAGAGGAGGAGGAGGTAGCACACAAGACATGTGAGTAAAGTCAATGTTTACTTAGGCGTGCAAAGGTACAGATAAAGACTTTCATCATGATCTTAGAGAGAGCAGTAGTTAACTATTGAGGTACAGTAATGTTACATTGTATCAAAATATCTTAGATACATATACTATAGGTCCGTGGGATTTATTGGATCAGTATATTTCTGATTAAAGCGATTTTTATTATATATATTCCAATCTTCTTTTTTTTGGTAATTGAACTAATCACACACCCGAAAATCATGAGACTGAGCTATTATATTGTTCGACATACATACGTACATGCATCAGGTAGGAAAAATACTGAATAGATTGTGGAGGGTTTTGCTACTGAGCACTTACAATGCCCTCCATGAGTGAGACAGACGGACTGACGGACCATCAAGGGCGACAAGCAGGGATGTGTCATTATCATCTTTCATTTTTTCAATACGTATCTGTACACACGAGGGCTTTGTTGATAGATGGCCAGTGGTCAGGCATGGACATAGGCATTGTTTCAGGGTAGAACAAGAAGTAACGGATTTAAGCGTAGATTTAAAAAGGAAATAGGGAAAAACTGGTTCACAAATAGAGTGGTAAATGATTAGAATGGACTCAATCGTCAGGTGGTCAGTGCAGAGTCAATAGGGAGCTTTAAAAGGAGGCTGGATAAATTCATGGATGGGAATGATAGGTGGATGTAGGTAGTGTTAAGTAACAGGAACTACCTCGTGTAGGTCTCGCGGCCTCTTGCAGCTTCCTTATTTTCTTATGTTCTTGTGGTAGCGTTGTTGCTTCCTTGTGTGGTTCCTTTCTTGTGTGGCTCCTTCCTCAACAGTTAAATGTGGCACTTGTTGGCGTCATCCTCAGGCAAAGATGCATGTTGCTTTATTATCTTCAGTCATTTCGTCAAAGAATTTTGCATTTTGTTGATATTTGTTAGAAATTAACTCACGTGGGCTTTGCTTTGAGGAATACATTGTACGTGTGTTTTGAAATGCGTGGTATTGTTACGAGCAGCTTAGAACTGTTTTTCACTAAATTACCCGAGAACAAACAATTACTTGTCAAAAAGCTATGACGTGGGTTAGGAAAGAACCATAAAAAAACATAATTGCCATTCACAATATTTGATTAATTTCCATCTTTTCAATTAAGGAGATTACCGGTTTGTATCAGTCAAAAATTGCACGTCCGGATGAAACATTGTTATGCCCATAAAAGTCTTCCTTCAACATACCCTTATATGCTTGTGATTTATTTATTTTTTTTTTTTTTTTTTTTTTTTCTCCATCACAAAGGACTGGCCAAGGGCACAAAAAAATGGGTAACACAAAGCCCGCTTAGTTGCCAGTCCCTATAAAGAAGACAGTAAGAGAATAATATAAAAAAGAGGGGTGAGCCAATTTAGTTCGGGAGGTGTCTTGTTACTCTTCTTTTGAAAAGATTTAAGTCATAGGAAAGTGGAAAAACAGAAACAGGAAGAGAGTGCCAGAGTTTACCAGTGCAAGGGATGAAAGAGTAAAGATACTGATTAACTCTTGCATTAGGAAGATGGACAGAATAGGGATGGGAATGAGTAGAAAGTCTTGTGCAGCGAGGTCGCGGGAGTGGGGGAGGCATGCAGTTAGCAAGTTCAGAAGAGCAGTGAGCATGAAAATAACGGTAGAAGAGAGCAAGAGAAGCAACATTGCGGCGGTGATTTAAAGATTGAAGACAGTCAGTCAGAGGAGAGGAGTTGATGAGACAAAAAGCTTTTGACTCAACCCTGTTTAGGAGAGCTGTATGAGTGGATCCTCCCCAAACATGTGAGACATACTCCATACATGGGCGGATAAGGCCCCTGTAGAGAGCAAGCAATTGGGAGGGAGAAAAAAAAGGACGCAGACGCCACAGCACACCTAACTTCTTAGAAGCTGTTTTAGCAGGAGATGAGATGTGAGATTTCCGGTTCAGATTTTTAGTAAAGGATAGTCCTAGAATGTTCATTGTAGAAGAAGGAGACAGTTGAGTGCCATTGAAGAAGAGGGGATAGTTATCTGGTAGGTTTTGTCGAGCTGTCATTGCTGAAAACCACTGATAAACACTTCCATTTTTATCATATTTCTAACTTTTGCCGGTCGTCTGGGTTGCACGTAAAATGATGTGCCTTGCCATATGTAACTTGACAGTGTGCCAATAAATACACTTAGAAACTGAATTTTTTCTCCATTTTTGTTTGCATTGAGCTACAGTATCTGGCAACTTCTTCTTCTCACCAGATAGATGTCAGCAAGCCTCTTGTGGGTATCAAGTATTCAGCAAAGGATTGCCAACTTACTAGACATCCAAGATGCCCAAGAGGATAGTGGCTCCAATGAAACTGATGAATGAGAAGAGGGCCAGGCTGGCCGTCTCGGTGCCACCCACACGCCTTGCACCCACGCCTCCCACGTGCCTCAAGCAGAGCGGGCCGCCACACACCTCCACTTGGTCAGGCACTGCTCCTGGGACCTTGCAACCACCTGTAGAACCACTTGAGATCAGGACGACCTACAACTTCAGGAAAAAACTAATGAATGATGTCATACCACTTGCTGCAACTGACAAAGACCCGAGAGTTATAGTAACCCTCAGTAGCATCAGGCGAATCTTGAACATCGCTGCTTGCACAACCTGTTATGCTAAGATGACACTCGCTGCAAATACAAACTGTCTAAGCAGTGTGTTGACTGTTTCCTGCACCAGCTGTCACAGGCAAGTCGTCGTCTGTGACGAAAGTGCCCGCAAAACAACAGGAAAAGTAACAAGAATGCGGGAAAACAACGTGAAGGGCGTCTATGAAGCTATAAATAACAACATGGCAGTTACAGATCTCAACCGTGTTGTTTAAACTCTTGGCTTTGACACCTTTAGTCAAGGAAAGTTTACGGAACTTGCCCACTTCCTCTATGACAAAATGGACAACATTTACCCAGCGTTGGTGAAGAAAGGCATCTCGGGTGTTTTGCAACACTACGAGAAGTGTGACATCCTTCCTGACCCAACGACCGGCCTCCTCGACATCGCGGTGTCATACTGCGGCACATGGCCTCGGGGCCACAGCTCGCACATTGGTGTTGGCTTCGTTATCGAGGTCGACACTGGCTTCATTGTGGACTGTGAAGTAGTCTCCAACTTCTGCCGGGTCTGCAGCAAACGCAAGACGAAGAACCTGCCTGCAACCCCTGAGTGGAGGGCACGCCATGCTCCGTTCTGCAACAAGAACTACACAGGCACCTCCTCGTCGATGGAGACCATAGCCGTCAGTCGTATGTGGAGCAGGAGCACCCAGCACGGCCTCCGGTACACCACACTGGTCAGGGATGGCGACTCCAGCGCCTACCTGGGGCTACAGAAGCTTAACCCCTACCACGTCCCTGTGCAGAAGGAGGAATGCGTCAACCACGTGAGCAAGAGGCTTGGAACTCGTCTGCGAAAGTTGAAGAAGGAGATGACCGCCACTATCACCACCAAGACTGGCAAGGAGGTGAAATACAGTCTGTTGGGTGGAGCCGACCAGCTGACTGACGACAACATCAACAAGATGACGAGTTACTATAACATGGCAGTACGTGGTGACAAGGAGAAGCCCTGCTCGTCGATACAGGAGATGAGGAACAACATCTTTGCCACATACAACCATGCAGTATCCACGGATGACAGACCCCTGCATGGCTTTTGTCCGCCAGGCACTGACTCTTGGTGCTTCTACAATCGGGGTGAAGCCGACAAGAGCAAACCCTGCAGGAAACACAGTGACAAGCCTGGATACCTGTCAAAAATCCCCTCTCAACATCATCAGGCCATCTTGGACGTGTACTTGTCGACGGAGGAAATCCTGCGGAGATGCACGAAGGCTCGGACCCAAAACCCCAACAAGAGTCTCCGCGCCAAGCTGTGCACAAAGGTCGAAAAACACAGGTTGGCCGGGCTGAGCAGAGTCAAGTTTGTGGCGCGGGTTGCAACACTCGAGCACAACTTTGGCCTCGAGGCAGCTTACTTACCACGCCACCTTGGCTTCAGCACCTCGCCTGCCAACCTTCAGTTCCTGCAGGATGAGTTCACAAGATCCAACACCAACACACCCAAGAAGACTGTCAGGCGTCGAAGTAAGAAGGACGGACATAACAAGGAAAATTACAGTGCGTACTGGGGTCTTCTGAGTGACCTGTATGTGTGTGTGTGTGTGTGTATTCATCTACATAGTTGTATTTTACAGGGCCTGAGCTGCACTCGTATGGCCCCGTCTCCATATCAACATTCTTATCATTCATCCTTAGTGTTGGCCGAAGCCATCACCCCGGGAGGCGGGTCACAAACCCCCGATACCCATTCACTGCTGGGTGGACGGGCTGGGGTTTTAAGGAAACCGCCCATCTGTTTCCGCTCCGCCCGGGGATCGAACCCGAGACTTCTCGGTTGTGAGCCGAGCGTGCTACCTCTACACTACGGAGTACCCTATGTGGGGCATTCTACGTGAAGTGTACACACTATTTGGCAAAATCTCGACACTAGGTCATGGATTTTGATGGTTTTTTGCATGCAAGTTGGGTCTGGTGAGATAACATCAAATTCCCATTTTTATGGCTCTGGGTCACCCATGACCATTTTTATGGCCAGGTCAATTTTGGGTCAAACTGATTGACCCTAAACCTTTGAGAGGTCATAACTTTGGCCAGAATTGACCAATCTGAACGATTTTGGTACCAAAATGCTCAGGAGAAACAGATCTTTCAAATGAGTGGAAGAATGACATTCTTGGGACAATTTTTGCCATGATGACCCTTTTTTGAACTCTTTGACCTTTGACCCTGGCCAAAGTGCAACTTCGATCCGCCCAAATTTTTTTCTAAAGTTAGCTCTATTTATCTTTCATAACTCCAGGAAAAATAAAAATGGGATCTCCATGGGTTTTGAATCCATGGGCATTTATGTACCACCAGGTGGGTGGTTTTTTCAGTCATGTCGCTCTACTGGGGCCGTTTATGACATCAGACAGTGTTCGTAAATAGTGATTTTGAGAATGTTTGATTTATCTTGACACAGTCATCATATTTCAGTCTTTCCAAACACGACCTCTCCCCCTTCCTAGGCTGCCCTGCCTTTTTTCAGTCTTACATTAGATGTTATTTAATACAAAACATTAGACAAAAGATTATTTAGGACAAAAATTTAAACAAAAACTTTTAGACAAAACATTGTTTAATACATACATAGGTACTCATTTGAGCAGAGCCATCACTTTGTTTGTTGCATCAGACTCCTTCTTGCTAATCGTGTAGGTTCTTCCTGTTGCAGTTTTTGGTTCTACTGACACCAAAATGTCAGAGATGTCCATAAAACAAGAATCTTCCATTTCAGGGAAGCAAAAACTGGGAGAGGGTCCATGCGGGTGAAGAAATTTCACATTCACTTCTTGTGACTCTGGAAAAGCTTCAGAAATGCAAGCAAGCCACCAATGTCCATCGTAAATCACAGTGACATAGCCTGCAAGTTTTCCATTGAACACTGGACATGAAATATTTTTTGTTACTGATTCTAATCTAAAAGTGTCACAAAGACTAAATGGGCGAACTTGGAGAGCCTCCTTTGATATTGGAATGAACGAATTAAGTTTTTGTGTGCCTGGAATAGTTTTGGTCGGAGGTCTGGTATTCAAAAGTTCTTCCTCCTGTTCATATTCCTCTTGAGTTCCATATCCAAACTTCATATTCCCAAGAGTTTCAGCGAATACAAACACATCTCTTGGTGATACAATCTGCTTGTCATAGGGTCTTCTCAAGCTCTCTTTAGTTGCCTCCCTTTTGATGGTGCCACCTACGCCGTCTGATGGGCCTTTCCCATGGCTAGTGGCAAAAAAATGCCACTCTGCTTCTATGCCATATTCCTCTTTAAGCCAGCAAAGATTCTGGAAAGATTTACAGTTTTTATACTGTGCAGCACATCCGTCCGAAAAGTAGTACATTTTCTTTACTGTTTTGAATACTGATTTCAGATACTCTATCAGCATTCGCTGAAATAGATGCACTGACACATTATCGTGGATGTTACACTCTGAAATTATGGTGTATGAGTCATGACAGAGTTTTCCATCTTTCATGTGATAAAACACCCAAGGATGTCTTGTCGCCTGTGTGCAATTCCAATGATATCCCTGGGCTGCATCTTGTATTACAAATGAAAAGTTCTCTGAAAAATCACCAATTACTACAAATTCACCATCTGCAATATTGTTTTTCACAGTTTCCAAGTACTGTGCTTGTGATTTTGCAAAAAAATCATGTCGCACCAAAGTTTCGACACGATAACAAAATCTATCCATGAAATCATCAAGGGATAATACCATGGTTACCAACTCAGATCTATCAGTTGACGTCCACTGTTTGAATTCAATAAGATCCACATTCTCCTGTTCATAAAATCCAAATAGTTTTGCTTTTAGTTGATCCACAAGTGGACAGTACTCGCACGATTAACATTTATGGTGGTACATAAATACCCATGTTATCAAAACCCATGGAGACCCCATTTTTATTTTTTCTGGAGCTATGGAAGATAAATAGAGCTAACTTCAGAAAAAAAATTGGGCGGATCGAAGTTGCACTTTGGCCAGGGTCAAAGGTCAAAGAGTTCAAAAAAGGGTCATCATGGCAAAAATTGTCCCAGGAATGTCATTCTTTCACTCATTTGAAAGATCTCTTTCTCCTGAGCATTTTGGTACCAAAATTGTTCAGATTGGTCAATTCTGGCCAAAGTTATGACCTCTCAAAGGTTTAGGGTCAATCAGTTTGACCCAAAATTGACCTGCCCATATATATGACCTCAATGACCTGATAGGCCTCATACTTGGTATGTGAACTTTATTCATCATAACCAACAAATGATGTCAATTTCATGCGATTCTGTGACCAAGGTGTCAGGAGGGTGTGTACACTTCACGTAGAATGCCCCATGTGTGTGTGTGTGTTTGTGTGTTTGAGCTGGTGTTGTTGTGGAAGAAAGGTGTGGAAAAAAATATATATACATTTTTTTATGAAATAATAGATTTAGAATCCCTCGATAACCTCAGTAACTATCGGTCGTACAAAGATCGTTCATATACCAATCAAAAGAGAATAAAAAGTCATATGATCTGCTATCAGCGTTTACTTTTACTCCCTTCCCCGTTAGTGCACAAGATGTCTTCAAAGTAATATAAAAAAATATAAAAAATTCAAGATAGCGACATTTGAGAACGACAGGCTGAGTAACTATTAGTCCCACGAGGATTGTTCATATACCTATCAAAGGCTGCTAGAAAGTACTATAATATGTCTAGCATTTTGCTCTAAACCAACCCACCACCACCATTCTTGCACAGCGTGTCATCAAAATAAAAATTAAAATAAAAAAAAAACCTTGTTTCCTAATCACCTAATATAATAAGTAGATAAGAAATCAAAATGGTACCATGACAACATTAAGAAACACCTTCTGTGATCTGAGTGAAGACCAAAAAAATATGATAAAGGGGATTTAGTAGGACAAGATGGAATTTTCCGACTTTTAGAACGTAGATATATTAAGGGGGAAAAAAGCATGAAAATCACATGAAAAAAATCACAGGAAAAAATTATTTGGATTCTAATACGGTATATAATACGTACTGAGATAGAGGAAGTAGGAGAATATGTATAAATATAAATCAGTATGAGCTTACCTGTACAAGAACAGGTGCTGGTATTCCAAAGAATGGAATATGGAACTTGTACACATATCTTCATAACAGTGTACACAACTCTACAATCACAACACCACTGAACAATAACAACAAACAAATCGGCGGGAGAAACCAAGCGGCCTAGTGTGGTGGCACCTAGCGGCCGACCCGGCAACTACGCGCCGGGTTTTGGGTGTTCTGCCGTGTTTTGGAAAATCCAGAACCATAGCCGAGTTTTGGGTGTTGCCGAGTCTTGGGATGCCGAGTTTGGGAACTTCAACCTGTAGTGGTATTTGGTTACCGGTAAAAAAAAAAAATATATATCGATAGATTGTCAATTGTGAGGTGCCAATCTTTATCTGTTATAGTCCCTCTACGTGTGACGAATCTCATTTAAAATCAGCCGAAATTCAAAGTAAAAACCGGTAGATCCCCTTAAAGTAATCGTCCAGACTATTTCATTATTCTTGATTTAATGCTGTCATAATATAGCCATTATCGAGTATATCAACAATATGTTGTCACTTTTTGCATCCAGTCACCCGTTTTTAAATGATCCGCATTCAAAATCTGTAAATTCCCCGTGCTCTCAAAACACAACTGACGACCAGCAAACGACGGACCACGGCTCGGTGACGTCACTTTGGGAAGCCTCCCAGCCCCGCGATAATACAAATATACGTAGACTCAAAAAAATATATAGTACTTGAAGAATTTTGGGTGTTTATGATATATTTTTTTTGCGATATGGCATATACTTGCATCCTGTATGGGTGCAGCAGGAAAGCTGTGCCTTTCCAGAGAGCTTAGCACCTATTTCCAAGCTATCAATCTGTGCTCAGATTGTCTCGCTGAGCGAGACAATCTGAGCACACCGCCCGCTACTCCCCATGTCTGCACACATATATTGTCGCCGTATAGCTTGGAAATGGGTGCTAAGCTCTCTGGAAAGACACAACTTTCTTGCTGCACCCATACAGGATGCAAGTGTATATGCCATATCGCAAAAAAAATATATCAGAAACACCCAAAATTCTTCAAGTACAGGGAGGTCCCGAAGATACGAGCAGTTAGGTTCCATCTGGCATACTCGTAAAGCGAAATCTCATATAACGAAACACATAACTAATGGTAAAATATAGGTTTGGTTCCAGGACCATCAATTTAAAAACAAACAAAAAAAAGACTCTTTTTCAAGCTAAAATAAACTATAGCAAACACAACAAACACACAGCTTCTATATTACCCACACTGTACTACCTTTTCTGTAGAAAATAGCACACAAAATAACATAACTGCACATTAATTAAACATAAAACATGCATAACAAGCAAAAAAGACGTTGTAATGTAGGGAACCCCACGTGATACAAAAGAGGGTAGTGTAGCGGTCCCAAGGTTGGGGCAGCACACCTGGCTAATTACCCCTAAGGATCAGGCCGCGCCATATGCTTAATTACCCTTCAGGTCACGCCTTGCTAGGGGTGACCTGACTGCGGTCCCAAGGTTGGAGCCGCACACCTGGCTAAATGTCAGGCCGCGCCATATGCTTAATTACCCTTCAGGTCACGGCTTGCTAGGGGTGACCTGACTGGGGTCAACCAAATCCCCCTTTGTCCAGCCTGGGAGTCACGCAAATGGAGTCCGTTACATCCGAAGTCCGTTATGTCGAGGTTTGACTGTACTTTGGGTACCATTAGACGACTTTTAATGAATATAAGCGAGATTTTATTGTTATGACCTGCTTAGTATACTTGTCCACTAGTTTATTTGGTATATTAAGCTACTTTTTGTAATTAATGGCTAAGAACAGATGAGTTGTAATATTAATGGAAAAATCTGGTCGTGAAGGGGTTAAGACAAACATAGATAGGCAGCCAGTTATTATTCCTACACATCACATGAGGGCTACTGATCCACAAAGACATGCACACTGCCTGTCTGGCTTTGATGGTTCACAACACTAGCATTTCCATAACATAAAGTCTTTTTAGTTTTCTATTTTGACGATGACCATTTGCACATGAATTTATAGATGGCTATACAGAAAATAATAAGCCAGACAACCAGTGTGTGTGTCTTTGTGAATTACTATCTGTAGTGTGATTGTTGCCATAGAAAACAATTGGATACCTTGCTACAATTGTCTTGATATTATAACTGTATGGTTGATGTTTTATACCTGTAATTTTACATATTCTTTTGTAAGGACGTAAAAAACTGAACTAATGTTATACTACTCAGAAGTTGTCATTTCCAAACAAACGCCTCCCAGTTACAACCTCAGCTAGGATCCAGGGGAAATTCAAATGCTAATAGAAAAAAAAACCTACAATTGAGTGGTGAGAAAGCATGGAAAGTAGGAGCAGCACTTGATTTATCTTATGTTTTGACTGTTGCCATTTCATTCCTCAGAGAGAATTGTCAGACTAGGAAGTACAACATTTATGTACGCCCTCCAAGCTGCTCAGCCACCAGGTCACCTTGGAATCTCGTCCCTTGATCAGTTAGCGTCCTGTTTTCGTCCTGCCGTACTGATGACCTCCTTGCTTCAGCTGGACTCGCAAACCCTTCTCTGAGGTTGGTCGTCTTCTGTGTGGTGATGTATGCCTCTTCTACCACCTTACGTTATTTCCTCCTCAGTGTATCATGCAATACAGGTACCTCTTGTTTTACGCGAGTTTAAATGGGTCGTTCAAGCGAGTTATGGTTCAAAACTATTGTTTTCTGAAAACTTCCATCAGAGGAAGCTGTTGCCTAGAAGAAAACGTGGACAGACTACGTATTATAATTATCAGATCATCACAAAACCTTTAAATCCCCATTTAAAGACCCCCTCGCGCGGATTTAAAAGGCCTGTTGCCACAACAGGAGTGCGCGTTTTCTGTGCATCCCGCTCACGATCCTCTTTTCTTACTACAGTAGCGAAATAATTTTTTAAATCCTTCATGTAAGTGCCATGAAACAGTAACTGGTAACTCAGCGAGTGAGACACAAGGAGCGCGAACGATTAGCCGGTCTCTGCCTCTGGCTGGCATTGCGAGCGTTTCTACGCTGCCTCCTGTCCTTACATTTTTCCACACTTACGGCTTTTTGCAATGCCTAAGTTAAAGAGGCAAACCCGTATGAGGAAGGAGAGAGCCATGTTGGCTATAAGAAGTCGTTGGGGACAGAGAGAAGACACTGATGAACATCTTGCATCTTCATCTGGTAACGCTGCAAGCCCTCCCGTCACCACCAAGGTCACCCCAACACCCTCCACCTTTACCGCCACCACATGCCTGACGCCGCCACCTCCAGTGGAACCTCCTTCACCGCCAGTTCCTTCAGTTCGGCCTGTTCCCCTGCCACCTCCAGTGCCAGGCTGTGTGAAGGATCAGTTTCTCATTCTAAGGCACCAGGCAATGGAGGACCTACTGCGCAACGTTCTTTGCAAGGAGTGTGGTGCCTCTTTCTCCTTGGATGTGAGGAACGCAGGCCTTGACTCAACAGTGGAGCTGGAGTGCGCATGTAACAAGTACGTTGCTGGCCCTCTTACAACTTCTGCGAGTTCTGACACCACTGAAGAGTTTACGGAGGTCAACCTCACCCTGGTGTACCACTCCCTTGTGACCAACCAGGGAATGGCAGGCTTTGATGCCCTTGCTGGAGTGTTGCACAGGCCCTCCATCTCCACCAGGCATTACGAACAGCATGCTCACTACATCTACAACAAGATGAGTGTGCACTACAAGAGCTGCATGGCCGAGGGGTACAGGGCAGTAAAGGAACACTCCCGCAGCCTTGGGACAGATGTGTCATCTGGGGTGACAGACGTTGCTGTCGGCTATGATGGCACATGGATGACCAGAGGCCACAAATCCCATGTCGGCATCGGTTTTGTCATCGAAGTTGAAACGAAGATTCTGCTCGACTTCGAAGTACTGTGCAATTACTGCTCTGCCTGTTCGGCTCAGGAAACTAAGGATCCCGACTCCCTTAAAGAGTACAGTACAAGACACCACTGTCAAAAGAACTTTGATGGTAAATCGGGAGCAATGGAGGTCGAGGCAGCGGTGAGGATGTGGCAGCGGTCCACTGACATTGGCTTCCGATACGTCACCTTCATCGGAGATGGGGACTCGGCTGCCTACAGAGGCGTGTGCTCCCTCGAAGACAACACTGGCCCCTACGACTGCCCTGTGGTGAAGGAGGAATGCATCAACCATGTGAGCAAGCGCCTTGGTTCTCGTCTTCGCAGGCTGAAGAAGGAGAACTTTAGCCTCCATGCCAAGGTTTGGAGAAAAGTCTCCAAGGATAAGTTTGCAGGGCTGCACAGGACCATCTTAGTGACTCAAGCCACAGTCCTGGAACACAATTTTGGCCACAGAGACTCCTTCCTCTGCTACCTGGGTTTTCCCAACTCGCCTCACCTCCTCGCTGCCCTTCAAAGGAAGGACTGGAAGACGAAGAGGAGGTCAACATCTTCAGCGAAGAAGAGGAAGACAAAGTAAGTTGGAAAAAAGCCCCAAGAAAAGGAGAGTGACGCCTATGAGGCGAGGAAATACTGAGCAACAACAACCTGGCGACAATGAGTGGGGTGGCGCCCCATGATACCCACACCTTTGGGCGCGTAATATCCTTTTATATATAAAAAGGAGGGGACCAGGTGCCAAAAGCTCTAAATTGGTTGTTTTTGTTAAACAAAAACTGGCGGCTGGTGGTTTTACAGAGTGGCTACCAGATGCCACCTGCTTTCCCGCGCATATGCTATCCCACAGCGTCACCCAGGGTTCAGTCTCTGTGCCCTTGTTGCAGTGTAAACAGGTCCGTCTTGCTCTCTCCCGCACCACCACCTCACCTCGACCACATGGCTTCCAGGCGCCCCTCTACCTCTCCTCCCACTGATAGTGTACCTAAGAAAACTAGGAAAGTCTTGACTCGAGCAGAAGCTGGAAGTTCTCGACCGCATCGATAAGGGCCAGAAAACATCAGTGATTGTGAAGGCCATGGACCTACGAGGAAGTACGATACGGACGATTCGAGCCAACGGGGAGAAGATTTATGCCAGTGCTAAGGCAGGAACTCCACTCTCTGGTTCTAAGTCTTCCTTTGCACGACCAACAGAGATGCAGAGAATGAAAAAGATGCTAGCCACTTGGATTCAACATCACACAAAGACCAAAGTGCCCGTTAGCATGAGTCTACTTAAAGCCAAGGCACGTTTAATTTACGGCGACCTGTTTGAAGAGGGAGCAGAAAAGAAGGCTTTCACTGCAAGTTCTGGTTGATTTGCTAACTTCCGCAAACGGTACGACTTTCATAACATGAAAATGGTGGGAGAGGCTGCATCGGCTGACCAGAAAGCTGCCGATGAATATCCTACAGAGGAGGGGCAAGTCAGTCATCCTCCACAGACGAACCGTTGCGAAAGCTGACGGAAGAAAATCTGGCCAAGCATCTGGGCAACATTCGAGAATCGCTAACCGCGATTGACTGAGGTAAAACCTCTCGTATTCGGACCCTCATTATTCGGACCTCCTCTTTTCTTTTTTTCGGGTCGAAATTTCCTAGCTACGTATATATAGTACACTTTTTTTTTTTTTTACATATCCCCTCATTATTCGGATCCTTGCATTACTCGGACCACTCCTTGGCCCAATTAGTCCGAATGTGAGAGGTTTTACTGTACTTTGAGAAGAACGATCCTAATGTGGAAAGAAGTTCTCTGATTATACGCAATGTGATGGCTGACTTGGGAGCTTACGAGTCGATGTTGAAAGAATTACAACAAAAAAAGAAACTGCAATCAATAACCCATTTCTTCAAAAAGACAACACCAGAACTGTCAACAGAAACTGAGCCTAAAACAGAGACTGAACCTTCTGGACGAGACGTAGGCAGAGACTGGCACAGACCCGGATTCACCAGCACCACTTTCCGACTGAAATAAATACAGTAGTACACAGTAAACTAATGTAAGTTTTTTTATTAAGCGAAATTTACTTTATGCGAGGTCTCCAGGGACTCAGACTCGATCAAGAGGTACCTGTATGTCTCCAGTTAAAGAGGTGTTCATGCTTCTGTGTGTGAGTCCTGTGGTTATGAAGGTCATTCTTGTGCTTGTGTATTCCTTTTGAAATTCCTCGTAGAGTTTCACTGATATGCATTGTCTGTTCTCGAGCTTGGAATTGCATAAACAACATGGTCTTTGTTGGGCTGTTTTTAGTTTTTCTCTTTAGATGGATCTATATATAATCTTAATCCCAGAAGCATGAGTTACATTAACACCAATTTTTCCAACGGAGAGGGTGATCATTTCAGCTTTTCCAGAATAAGGGACAGCCAAGAACTCATCCCTATTTTCTGCATCTCAGTCACTTTCATACATATAGCTTGGACTTCTCTTCAGCCTGTTAATCTTACCCACGGCATGAGTTTTCTGAACCTGTCTCAGTCACTTCAAATTAGCTGACTTCTTTAGCTGATTCCGGCAAAGAGTTTTCTGAATGTCTCATAAGTAAACATGTGCCAGGAATTCCTTGCTGCATATTCTTTTAGCATGATGGAAGAACCCAATGACTTTCAGATTTTGTTCTCTCACTACACCTATAGAAGAGCATGAAATCATTCTTGTCCGTAAGATTTGTGTACAAGGCACGGTGCATCACTGTATCCAAGGGACGGGGCTTTAGAGGCAATGTCAGCGATAGTGATTTATTAATGTGGATAAAATTGAAACTATAGTCGCCGCACGTTAAGTTAGCAAAAATTGGGCCCCCCCTTCTGAACTCATGGAATTGGCCGAGGTGTTGGGGCTATTGGGCGGAACTTGGAGCAACCCAACACCCCAGCCAATCCCGTGCGTTCGGAAGGGGCCCTATTTTCACCAACTTAACGAGTGGCGACTAAAAGTCTGCTGAAATTTTGATTTCTTTACTTTTGAAAATCAAGAATATGCAACACAATGGCAATGATCCAGCTGATGGGATCTCTACAGCCTGAAAGTGGCACATATGTGTTGGTGATCATTTCCGAGAACACAAATTTGGGGAATATGCTTTACAATGTTGACTAGACCACAATGGAAAGCCAGCAAAATTCACTTCTTGGATACAGTGATACACCTTGTGGGCAAATGTGCTGCGTACAGAAAACCTTCGGACAAGGATGATTTTGTGCACTATCTATTGAGACAAAAGTGAAAGAACAAAAACATTTAGTCATTGGATTCTTCGTGTGTCATTAGGATACGAAGCAAGGAATTTCTGGCAGATAAGTGACTTTCAGAAAACTGTTATTCCCGTGACTAATAAGTTGGTAAAGAAAGGCCCAAGCTATACATGGAAGGGACTGAAAGTGCAGGAAATAGGAATTAAGTGTTACTGTGCTTGGTTGTTCCTTCTTCCGGAAAAACTGAAATGATCCCTTGAACAAAACTGGTATTAACGTGACTCACATGCTTCTCTGGGGATACAGTAAAAGAAAAAATGCCCAACAAAAGCAGTAATATTTACAAGACTCCGAGCTTGGGTAATCAGGCGACGGATATCAGCGAAACTATACTACAAGAACACACTAGCGCAAGAATGACCTTGGTAACTCACTCGCCAAGAGGAGTGAACATTTCCCTTCGTAGAGATATTGCATGAAGGTGGGAGGGAAGACAAGAAGTCGCCAAATTGATCAGTACAGCAGAAAGACTTAATGAGTAAATTCCAGAAATTGGATCTGCTATATGTATCTACTGAAAACCATTGCAGTTATAAAAACAGTCAAGTAATTTAAAATACATTTATTACAGCAATATTAAAAACAAAAAGTTACAACAAATCATATTATTATTGAATTGATTTTATTACAGTATTTTAAAG
Organism: Chionoecetes opilio; assembly: GCA_016584305.1. NCBI lineage: Eukaryota > Metazoa > Arthropoda > Malacostraca > Decapoda > Majidae > Chionoecetes > Chionoecetes opilio. Next base: position 102,235 of record JACEEZ010026301.1, read on the forward strand.
CAAAGAAAACAGGAAATTTATATATAAAAAAAAAAAATATTAAAAACCAAATATCAAAGTGGAGAGTCTCTCGAACTCTTACACATACACAAGGTGATCATTAACCAGCAATAAACAGCCAGTGCGTGATGCAGTATGTAGAAGGCGGCCGCGGAATGGAGGGGGCGCCGGGCAGGTAGTGGCTGGTGGTGTCATGGTGTCCCTCCGCACTGGCTCCTTGCATCAGCTCCTTTCTTCTCCCGCCATCCAGCCTGAAGATCCTCGGCCACTTGATGCACCTGCAATATATACATTGTCATTAGTAAAATACATACACACCTAGGAAGGTTTAAAATCTGGTCTGCCGTCAATACCACGATAGTCGCCACTGCACTAATGTTGACATGTCATATTTTACAAATTTTTGCATCACTACAGACTTGTAGTGCCACTGAAGACAGGTACATGATATAAACTACTGTGCATGCCTCTTCAGTGGCACAAAGAAATCTGTAGTGATGCTAAAATTTGTAATAAATGGCACCTGGCGACATTAAGTGCAGTGGCGACTATTTAGTGTTATTGACGGTACTTAATTCTTACTCTGCTCACATTTCCACCATCTATCCCACTAAATCATTGTCAACTCATCTCATCCATCCTCTTGCCTATCTATCTATGACACCCATTCCTAAGAAATCCCCAAGTGGCTGGCCGTGACAGAAGTATCTCCATTTCTTCCTGTCCGTGCATGCCCCAATCCTCTCATTCTTTTATCACTCCTTCCTTTCACATACTCTAGCAGTCCTCCCATTCCACTGGGAGTCCTCCATTAGTACCCACCACATCTACTACACTCAAATACTTCATCTCACTTCCTGCCATATTTTCTATATGACCAAACTATCTCAAGAGTGCAGCACTTCGCCTCCTCAACCACTCCACAATTCATCCAGTGTGACCAGATGCCAGTTATTGTATCGTATAGAATAAAAAATAAAAAAAATATTCGCTGTATGAACATATCAGTTCAGTTGTTAATTCATTGTACTTTAATTGTTTTGATGCTGTTAAACTATGTTAGATATAATTATTCATTTTACTGTAAGCTAATATAGTTCTACTGTAAAGAGCGTTAATGAACTGACAAGACAAAATTATCGTATATCGTATGGACTTTATCGTTTATCATACCAAGCACCAATTTATCGTATTTATACGAGTTATCATATATAAATATCTGGTCGCACAGATTTAATCTCTTCACCTGTACCAAACTTGTTATACACACTTTCTATATTTCCACCGTCCATTCTTCTCATCACAGGTACTTCTCAAATAATAACTAATTTCAACTGCTTGGATACTAACCTTTGTCTTTCATTCCTTGTGACCCTTCGCACCGGTGCCTTGAATCAGATCCTTTCTTCTCCAACCATGCAGCATGGAGACCCTCTTTCTCGTCTTGCACCTGTAATAGTTTGATTGTCATTAGTATAATATACACATAGGAAGTCTGGGGTGGTATTCATATTACAGCTAACGCTTAGCAGACTCCAGTTACAGGTTATAAGTAGCTTTTAAGACCAGCAGTTCCTTATTAATCACAAAGTGGGTACAAAACTGTGAAGGGATTAAAAGTGTTGCTAATGTTAAAAGTAGTCTGGAGCACTTCTATCTCCTTAGCCAGTCTGCTAGCGGCGACCACGGCAGACCAACAACAACTCCAGCGACAGAGGAGATATTTCCATTATAGGAAGGACATTACAAGAGCACAGTAATGTAATGGCAGAGCTTCATCCACATTCTTAACTTACACGAGGATTTCTCATCACTAAAACATTGCCATGGCGAACCTTCAACTTACATTTTACGCATCCTAGATATACAAAACAATTGTTTGAAAGTTGATAATTTTCTTTTTCAACTTCATGCCAACTAATTTACAATTGTGTGCTGTAATTTCATATTAGAAATTCATAACAAGCATCACAGTGAGCTTAGTGCAATTGTCGCCTTTGTATTATCTAAATTTGCAATGAAAGTTATACATTTAAACCCGAGAGCAAATTTAATGTCTTCACTAACTGTGACATCTGGCCATGTAGATATGCACTAAATGTCCATACACATAAGAACATAAGGAAGCTACAAGAGGCCGCGAGACCTACACGTGGTAGTTCCTGTTACTTAACACTACATACATCCACCTTTCATCCCCATCCATAAAATTGTCTAGCCTCCTTTTAAAACTCCCTATTGACTCCGCACTAACTACCTGTCTACTGAGTCCATTCCAATCATTTACCACCTTTTTTGTGAACTAGTTTCTCCCTATTTCTTTTTTAAATCAAATTTTTGCAGTTTGAATCCGTTACTTGGTGTTCTACCCTGATTACTAGCTGTAAGAACTTTTCCTACATCTCCTTTATTATATCCCTTTATCCACTAACAAACTTATATCAGTACACCCCTTACTCATTATGAGTGTCTCTCAAGATTGTGTAAATTTAATAGCTTCAATCTCCACTCATAACTAAAGTTACGCATCCCCTCTATAATTTTAGTCATCCTTCGCTGCACTAATTCTAACAAGGCTATATCCATCCTATAATAAGGGGACCAAAACTGAACCGCATAGTCTAGGTGAGGTCTTTTGGTGAGCCAAATAAAACTTAAGAATAACCTCAGCACTTCTACTTTGAACACTCATGGCAATGACTCCTAAAACCCTATTAGCTTTATTTCTAGCCTCAATACATTGTTTCCTAGGACGGAGGTCTGAGCTTACCCGCACTCCCAGATCTTTCTCACCTGATCTTTTCGGCGATACATTGCATATAAGTGTATCTATTACAAGGATTTTCTCTACCAACATTAATTACGCTACACTCGTCAATATTAAATTCCATCTGCCACCCACTCATTTAACTTATCTAAGTCTCACTGCAAACCGTTTACATCAGACTGTCATCTGATAATCCTGCATATCTTAGTATCATAAGCAAACTTGCTTGTATCGCTGCTAATCCACTACAGGCTGCCCATCACTAATCCGGCAACCACGGGACCTTAGGACTGCAGGATTTTCGAAATTTCCGTTTTATTGATGTTTTGTCCCCTGACTCTATATATATGCTGCATATATTGTAACAGAAAATCAGCACTTGGTCCAGATCAGAACTTTTTCCTTCTGTCATTGACTTCCTTACAAACATCTGCTTTTTTGATCCACTGTCAGTAAAGAACTTTTTCTTTTTTCTTTAGTTTTTTTGATATCCTAGACTGTTGAAGACCCAATGTCGTACATTTTACAAACACTTCGCACAGACACACCACTATCAAGTTTTTTTAACAGTTCAACTTTCTCTGCGATCGACAACGAGCGATGTTTGTGTTTTACGCCACTTCTTTTATTCACCGAATCCATGATGGGGCTGTACAGCAGCAGATTTTAACAATTACAGCAAATAAAAGAGAAGGAATGCCTGTTTGCTGTCAGAAGCGTGAGCATACACCTGATTCTGGGTACAGCGCCATCAAAACATTAATGGCGCCTCCTGAAAACAGTGGCGCGCCAACCCGGGAAATTTGAAACTGCGCTCCGAAATTCATGCCGGAAAACTGATGGAACCGGAATATTGATTGCCAGATTAGTGTTGGTCAACCTGTATCTAAGTCGTTGATGTAAATAAAAAATGGTAATGGTCCCAAAACAGACCCCTGTGGAACCCCACTTGTTACCTCCCTAACTACACCAAGTGTCCTCACCACTTAACCCTAACCCTTGCATGCCTGGAAGTGTCTAAAACATCTGTGGTGTGACCCCTTTTGACACTCTTAGCAACCTGTGGCTTTCATAAGTTGTGCGTTTAATGCATGTAGCAGTTAGCTACTGTTTGTCTTAAGATTGATAAGTTTGGTCTCATTTTGAAGCCAATGAGTTTAACTTTGACACCTGCACGGCGTAAAAAAGCAATACAGTATACATCAAATCAAATAAATTAAGCAATTAATTTCATCAAAAACTTTACTTTAGAGAAAATTATCAAAAATACTCTTCTCTCTTTCATAGATCAACTTTTCAACCATGTATCATCCAATGCATTTTGATAACACTGTAAAGAATTCCAAAAATAGAAGCAAACTATGAAATTTAGTGTGGCGGCCCACCCCACAACAGCAGTGGTGGCCTGAGCTCCGCCCACTGGTCGAGCACCGCTGCTAACCTTGACTTTCTCCAGGCCAGCCATCACCAAACTTATGACACCCATTTCATTATTATATTCTAGTGGATTTTTACATTTACTCGATGACACATGCCGAATGCGCATCTCGATGACACTGCCTGAAAAGCATCATCCGTACATCCGAGCCTCTGAAGCAGACGCCTCCTAAAGGCATTACTGCTGTGTTGAAGGGTTAAGGGCTACCACTTTGACACCTTGTTCCCTTGACTCAACATTTTCCTTTCACATTCTAGCTGCATCAATCTCCACCTTTAAGTCTTTCCTCACACACAACTGTCTTCACAAAGGTAGACATGAGAATAGTGACCACCACCACTACTCACCCACAAGCACTACTCACGCACTACTCAACCACTACACCACCACTCACCCCCCAGCAGCACCACAGTGGCATCAGGGTGTCATCCCCTCAGCACAACCTGGTGGTCCCCAGGGTTCACCTCAAGCCCAGTCCACCATCAAGACAACCCTGCAAGGCAACCACGGAAATCAGCCACCGGTCTCCTACTCATTCATTTCATGTTTAAATCAAGATTAATGGAAGGACTGGGAGCATTGAGGTAATAATGAAAGTACGTACATGCAATAATTGTACCATCAATCATATACGTATGCAAGAGGGACTTGGATGTGGAAGTCAAATATTTGTCAAGGATCTAAGCAGTTGAAATGAGTTACCCAAGAAGTGGCTGAGGTGTGAGAGGACAAAGGACTAGAGCAGCGGTTCTCAACATGGGGGGCGCGGGTGTTTACCTACGGAGGCTTAAGCCAAGAGAGAAAGAGGAAGAACCGTCAAGGATTTAACTTAAAGCTCGACCTTTACTATAACATTATGCTTGCTTAGGAGGGTGAGCGAAGAAAGTTGGTACCGAGAAGTACCTAGTACATGGGTGAACAACTCTGCAGTGACGCCTTGCCAGCTTTCACTAAATCCATAGACTTATGTAATATTTATATTAATAGATTATTATTTGTTAATATATTATCATCGTTATCATTATTATTGTTATTATTATTACATATATTAAACGTGATTAACTAAATCTGCTGGGTATATGCAAGGTGTTCATGAATAATTATGTGCACAATAAAAATGTTAAAAATGCATTTTTTCACTTTCTGTTTCTGATTAAGGTAGGGTTGCCATACGTCCGGATTTTCCCGGACATGTCCGAAATTTAGGTGTCAAAAGCAGCGTCCGGGGGAATTTTTAATATTCCCGAAATGTCCGGAATTTCAGCATCCATTACCAATTTTTAATAATTTTTTTTTTACTTATTTGACGAGAGAAGGGGGGGGAGGCAGTGGCGTAGCTACGGGGGGGCATGGGGGTCACGTACCCCCCATGAGAATCCGGTGCCCCCTACTGGCCATGGCTGCCGTATTCTGTATAGCCTAATGCTCTAATACCCACCACCGATCTGATCTTAGAATATACCCTTATACCCTTCTACGTGGCATCAGAATGCCTAGTGCCACCCTATTAATAGATACCTACCTAGCTACGCCCCTGCTTACAAAGCAATCCAGTCCTTTAACAACCCACAAACTACGTAGCAAAAAAATGGTCATCTGGTAAGGTAAGTCATCCAGATGATTACCAGTAAAGAATCTAGTTCACTTAATGTAATTAAACTAAACACCAATCAACTATAACTACTAATGTCCATCTAGACTCCTACCTTAGGTTATCTATATTATTATTATTATTGCTGTTGGTAGAGTGAGCTATTACCTAACTACTGACTATAAACTACTTAGAATGAACTATTAATACTTTTCAATAACTACTTAAACGAACAAAACACTATTTAACGACCCTCAATAAACTATTGCTAATCTATCTAACAACTTAAAATCTCAACTAATTAAATCAACTACACGTAATTTTCAGCTATTAATATCACAGGTTATCTAGCCAGCCTTAATAGATATGCGTAAGTGAGAAAGTTCTGAAATATGAGCAAATCTACCCAGTTAATGATGGAACAACCCTACAATACTTCTCGACCACCCAACGACCCTATGCTTGTTACCTCTATAAACCATCAATAAATGCCTAGAAAACACAAGGAATCACGTACATTTACACATATAAAGGACGCATGAAACACTGATATGATGTTGATACACATATGTAATTACCTTTGTGTAGCTAGTAGTTGAAACCGGTGACTTCAGAGCGTGCAGACACACACACGGCCTCTCCACCTGCTCGTGCTGGAATGAGGGAGCGGGTGGAAGAAGTGGGTGGGGGGTGAGAGGGTGGAGGAGTGGTTCGGGTGGCAGTCGGGTTGGATGGGGGGTGAGGGATAGAGCTTATAAGTAAGGAGGTAAGTAATCCTTTATAGTCAAAAAAGTAAAAGTATAGTAAAAATCCTTTATAGTAAGGATGGAAGTGGGAGGTGAGGGTTGAGATGGTGGTGGTGGGGGGGGGGTGATGGTTGAGGGGGTAAAGGAGGGTCTTGATAAGGGTTAGGATAGGGTTGAGGTGTCATTGCAAAGGTTGGATCACCTCAAGACACAACAGAACAGGGTTAAAGGTGTGGAGGTAGGGGAGGAAGTTGGGGGTAGATGATAAGTGGGGGGAGGGGGGATAGGGGGTGTGTGGGTTAACCTCTTCACCTCGCCTTCTGTTACCTAAAACTCTGTAGTAGTTAATCCCAGCACCCATGGTTGGCCCTCACCCGTGGTGGTGCAGGCAGAATTATAATTTTTATAGTGGCGCCTGTGATAAGACAAATGCTGCCCCCCTGTGTTCCCCAATGACCTCGCCACACGCAGGCACTTACCACTCGCCACCGTTCTTATATACTGTCAGCCTACTGTAAAGCCCACCCTAGCAAGTATCATCATATAATGACAACCACAGGGAGGGGTTAAAATGCCATTAGCTTTGACCTACTCCTTAAATGATATCAACTCACTCTGTTCGTCAGGAAGCCCATTCACATCTGTCTTATCTAGATTATGTTGCCATCAGTAGCATCACCACACGAACAGTGCTACAGGCTTCACATAATTGTTTTCATTAGCACCATGTATGCTGAATACGTAGCTATGAATATGATAAACATACATTACAGGTTGAAGTAATGCTTGACACTAGATTTCAGCATAACCATGGCCATCATACTGGAATCAAATGTAACCTTCAGTACTTTTATCTCTTTTTAGTGTGTGCATGTGTGTGTGTGTGGATCTTGGTAATGAAATGTAAGGGTTGCAACACACATTCTAGTTACAGTGAGAGACGTTGTTTATCCAAGCCCATCATGCAGGACAGTTTTTGAAGCATCACGTGCCATCTCTTCCCATAACTTTCCTCACTCCATCAAATTAACATAACTTTTTTTTTTTCCAGAAGCAGTCATGGGCTACCCGGTGAAGACACTTTTCTCATGGGACACAGAATTCAGCGCAGACTCGCTGAATTTTGTCCCGTGGAGCCTTTCCAAGACATCCTGGCTGTGGGGACCTACCAGCTGGCCGACCCTGACTGCCCTGAGGGGACTAATCCTGATGACCTGCCTAAGAAGAGGTTGGGAAGGCTGTACCTGCAGCAGCTGAAGGACAAGTCGCTGGTTCTGTTGCAGCAGATTGACATGCCGGCCATCCTGGACCTCAAGTGGTGCTGTCACAGTGTGCAAGGAAAGGTTCTGCTGGCTGTCGCTAATGCCGTGGGTCAGCTAGTAGTATACAAGCTTGAGGTGAACAGTGATCTTAGCCCACAGCTCACAGCCCTGTGCCAACACAGTCTTGGTGAGGCAGACACTCTGGCACTCTCTCTTGACTGGTCCACTCGAAAAGATTCCTCTGATGATCCACTAATTGCCATCAGTGACTCAAAAGGTAAAATAACTCTTATACAACTAGGTAATGAGGAGCTGAAGCCACAGCAAAGCTTCCCGGCTCACGAATATGAGGCCTGGATAACAGGCTTCAACTACTGGAACAAGAACATCCTCTACACCGGGGGGGACGACGGAAAGTTCCGCTGCTTTGACACGCGGGAGGCCCCGGCGGCGCCCGTGTTCACCAACAGACGGCAGCACACGGCCGGCGTGACGAGCATCCACGGCGGCACCAAGTCAGAGCACACGGTGGTGAGCGGCAGCTACGACGAGCGCGTGTGTCTGTGGGATACGCGGAGAACTAAGTCCCCGGTGTCGGACCTCGGGCTGGGCGGGGGGGTGTGGCGCCTCAAGTGGGAGCCGGGACCCGAGAGCCTCCTGCTGGCCGCCTGCATGCACAACGGCTGCCATGTGGTGGACACTAGTGGCTCGCGCTCCACACGGTGGCCTCCTTCACGGGGCACGAGAGTCTGGCGTACGGGGCAGACTGGTGGTGGCCGGCCGTGAGTGGCTCCAGCAGGGTGGTGGCCTCGGCGTCTTTCTATGACCATTTACTATGTCTCTGGGAGTTCTCAATAAACTAAGATAGGAATGATGGTATTCTTTCCATGTCTTTGCAACTATACCAGCATTAACTCAAGTGTAAGGTGCATGACATTACTCCCTCACCTCGTGTATGTCTGTGGGTGTGTTAGAGATGGTCTTTGTTCTGTGTGGCAGGATTGGTAATGCCACACAGCCACTATTGTTTCAGTTCTCGATCAATTCTATGTCTAAAGGCATGTCCAGACAAGCGGGCGGGCAAATTCTGCCGGGCATGCCCGTGAATGTTGTCCACACGGCAGTCGATGAATAGGCGGGCGTGCCCGACGATGCCAGTAGATTGAGGAGTGCGGTACGATAAAAATGGTGCCCAGTACTACTGCGAAGAAAATATTGTGTAGCATAATAATTTATGTGTGTATAAAGTTCATGATGTGAACCGTGTTACAACGAAGTGATAAGTGGGAGGCAAGCCTTCTATGGATCCCCAATGTTAACGTACGTCGGGCAGAGTCGTAGTTCCTCGGGCATGGTTTGCCCGTCAAATGTGGTCGATGACGGCCATGCCCGCCGATCAGGCACACTAGTCTGGACATGCCTTTATATAGGAATACCGTCAAAGATAAGTAACAGCTGTAGAGGGAAGAGTGACAAATATCACAAAATCTAACATGTGTCCTCTTATAGTCTGGTTTAATCTAAATATTGTTGTTAAAGCCTCTATAAACACACTTAAAAGACCAGAGCAATACAGGTTACTATGTGATTCACTGTCAGTGACTTAGTGCACGAGTAAAGATTCATACCATAAAAATACTTCAGTTTTTGATATGTGTGTTTATTCTGCAGATTTACAGTTTGTGTAGGGGAGTACCTTTTGTACTGAGGGACACAAGACATAATGAAGGGGCATCAGTGAATCGTTGAAGCTGAACTTATCGTAAACAATGGCAAACAATGACATGCTGAGAGTAATCAAGAATATAGATTATCCTACAAACTAAAATATGCTATGTACAGAGTATCTACAGAATACTCAGACTGCTGCAGCCTGGCTGAGCAGCCTGTCTTAAAAAAGGGTACCAAGGAACACATTGGTAGCATAAACAGTAAAGCACTAAAAGAGCTGATATGTATCTCTAGATTAATCTAACTCAATAAAACTTTTTTTTTTCATAACATATAAAATGAGAATTCTTAATATAGAATTGTTCTAAACTACAGTCCGCCTTCACTGGCTCCGGAGAACTGGTAGTGGCAGCCAATATGTACTCTTTTCCGCACCTTGTCTCCCATATAAATAAATATTTGTACATTACCACCCGCGCCAGCAGGTCTAAGTCTCAACCTTTAGAGTGGTAACTTTTCAGGAATGGGAATCTTGGCCACTTCATAGAACACTCTGAAATATAAACAATTATAAGTTTCACGATAATAATGCTTTCCATTGTAGTGACTTGTTTCCCTGACTTGCATGAATGACAACTTATATTGCTGAGGTTATTAAGAAATTCAAAATAAGACAATCATAGAATCATACAAGAAATGGTGTCTATAGATATGGATAGATATGAAAACTTATAAAAACATGATTATTTTCCTAACTAGACAATTCTACCAGAAATACAGTTAAAGATATTACAGGTTGCATACATAAAGACACTGAAATAACTGAGGAATAAATCGGCAGAGGGAAATACAGCTCAAGAATTACAGGTTGCATATATGTGGTGACCCTACACGACATAGGAACAAGAAAGAAAGAACGAAATCAAGAGAAGAAGACTGAGGACAATAAAGGAAGAAGGATAAACCAAGACAACCCAAGGGACTGTTGTGTAGTTATCACATACAGGAAGACATGAAATAAGAGGAATAAATTAGCTGAGGGAAATACAGCTAAGATATTACAGGTTGCATACATGAAGACTGAAATAAGAGAGGAATTAGCTGAGTGAAATACAGCTAAGATATTACAGGTTGCATACATGAAGACACTGAAATAAGAGAGGAATTAGCTGAGGGAAATACAGCTCAAGATTACAGGTTGCATATATTAGAAGACACTGAAATAAGAGAAATAAATTAGCTGAGTGAAATACAGCTAAGATATTACAGGTTGCATATATTAGAAGACACTAAAATGAGAGGAATGATGAAGTAGGAATAAAGATCAATAATTAGGGTAAGAGAGGAATGAGATAACTTTTTCTGGGCACTCACTTGTGGGAGTATTTGTTGCGGATGGTGTTGAGGTGTTCCTTGGGCGGCTGACACATCATGCTGTGAAGGGTCTGTGTCAAGTGGTAGATGTCCTCCACCTTGTAGCCTGTGAAGAGGAGAACACAATGACATCTTTACCTTAACCCCTTGAGACCCAGAACGTAATTTCCATAGTAATCTGGGTACCATTAGACGATTTTTTTTAGTGAATATAAGCAATATTTTATAGATATGACCTGTTTAGTATCCTTGTCCACTAACAAATTTGGTATATTCCGTTACTTTTCGTAATTTTATGGCTAACAACAGACAATTTTTTATAGCAAAGGAAAGATCTGGGCGTGAAGGGGTTAATACTTCTCATGAAAATTAAGCTTCACTTCAAATGATGTGAAATATATAAACATTTTGAGTGTCATATAAAGTAGTGCAGGTGATTTACTGTGGGAAGCATGAGCTCCTAATGCCTAACATGACTATGGAGATGAAGTGGTAATAAAGGACAATAAAAAGGGATGGAGATGAAGTGGGAATAAAGGACAATAAAAAGGGATGGAGATGAAGTGGTAATAAAGGACAATAAAAAGGGATGGAGATGAAGTGGGAATAAAGGACAATAAAAAGGGATGGAGATGAAGTGGGAATAAAGGACAATAAAAAGGATGGAGATGAAGTGGTATAAAGGACAATAAAAAGGGATGGAGATGAAGTGGGTAATAAAGGACAATAAAAAGGGATGGAGATGAAGTGGTAATAAAGGACAATAAAAAGGGATGGAGATGAAGTGGGAATAAAAGACAATAAAAAGGGATGGAGATGAAGGGGTAATAAAGGACAATAAAAAGGGATGGAGATGAAGTGGTAAGTAAAGGACAATAAAAAGGGATGGAGATGAAGTGGTATAAAGGACAATAAAAAGGGATGGAGATGAAGTGGTAATAAAGGACAATAAAAAGGGATGGAGATGAAGTGGTAATAAAGGACAATAAAAAGGGATGGAGATGAAGTGGTAATAAAGGACAATAAAAAGGGATGGAGATGAAGTGGTAATAAAGGACAATAAAAAGGGATGGAGATGAAGTGGTAATAAAGGACAATAAAAAGGGATGGAGATGAAGTGGTAATAAAGGACAATAAAAAGGGATGGAGATGAAGTGGTAATAAAGGACAATAAAAAGGGATGGAGATGAAGTGGTAATAAAGGACAATAAAAAGGGATGGAGATGAAGTGGTAATAAAGGACAATAAAAAGGGATGGAGATGAAGTGGTAATAAAGGACAATAAAAAGGGATGGAGATGAAGTGGTAATAAAGGACAATAAAAAGGGATGGAGATGAAGTGGGAATAAAGGACAATAAAAAGGGATGGAGATGAAGGGGTAATAAAGGACAATAAAAAGGGATGGAGATGAAGTGGTAATAAAGGACAATAAAAAGGGATGGAGATGAAGTGGTAATAAAGGACAATAAAAAGGGATGGAGATGAAGTGGTAATAAAGGACAATAAAAAGGGATGGAGATGAAGTGGTAGTAAAGGACAATAAAAAGGGATGGAGATGAAGTGGGAATAAAGGACAATAAAAAGGGATGGAGATGAAGTGGTAATAAAGGACAATAAAAAGGGATGGAGATGAAGTGGTAATAAAGGACAATAAAAAGGGATGGAGATGAAGGGGTAATAAAGGACAATAAAAAGGGATGGAGATGAAGTGGGAATAAAGGACAATAAAAAGGGATGGAGATGAAGTGGTAATAAAGGACAATAAAAAGGGATGGAGATGAAGTGGGAATAAAGGACAATAAAAAGGGATGGAGATGAAGTGGGAATAAAGGACAATAAAAAGGGATGGAGATGAAGTGGGAATAAAGGACAATAAAAAGGGATGAGATGAAGTGGGATAAAGGACAATAAAAAGGGATGGAGATGAAGTGGGAATAAAGGACAATAAAAAGGGATGGAGATGAAGTGGGAATAAAGGACAATAAAAAGGGATGGAGATGAAGTGGGAATAAAGGACAATAAAAAGGGATGGAGATGAAGTGGGAATAAAGGACAATAAAAAGGGATGGAGATGAAGTGGGAATAAAGGACAATAAAAAGGGATGAGATGAAGTGGGAATAAAGGACAATAAAAAAGGTAAGGAAGACAGCTGGAGATGAAGTGGGAATAAAGAACAATAAAAAGGGCAAGTAAGGAAGGAAGACCGCTAGGCAGGCTGGTCTCACCCGAGTAGTACTCCAGCGTGGGGGTCCAGGAGGGCTGTCCCTTGATGCAGCGGGACAGCATCAGCGCGGCGGCAGCGAGGGCGGAGTCTGAAGAGTCTATGAGGTCGTAGTCCATGAGGCTCATCTCCAGGATGTAGCGGGTGAAGGTGAGGTCCTCCATCCCCACCTTGGCACACTGAAACAACACAAGCTATCAACATCTCCTACAACTCGCAAGCATCTCAACCCTCAAGTATCATTATGTATTTTTCATAAGCTACAAAATGTCCTGTTTTTTTTTTGTTTTTTTTATTTATTATGCCTATAGCACCTGTACGTAGTGACCTCCAGGGGTGGGATGGTAGGCCCTGGAGGATCACTTGAGGGCTGTGATGGCTGGCCCTCGCCCGTGGTGGCGCAGGCAGGATGTTTATAGTGACGCCTGTGATTAGAGGCTCATGCCGCCCCCCTGTGTCCTCCGATGCACTCGCAATCGAAGGTAGAGTTAATGGACAGAATGTGGGTGTTCTTAGGCCACTCGACGGTGCAGAAATATTTTAAGTGGATTTATGGGTCTCGCTCGGGATCGAACTTAGGTCTTCGAGAACACCACTCGGTGACGCTAACCACTCTGCTACCGCCTCTCCTGAATCAATAAACTGAACTGAACTAAAATCAATACTTCCCATTGTGTACAGAATACATATACATAGGTCCAGTAATTGGCTCTATCTCTAATTAAACTATTTCAGAACACCTAATAAAATGGAAAAACGTAATTTAAAAAAGAAATAGGGAGAAACTGGTTCAAAAATAGGGTGTTAAATGATTGGAATGGACAGTCATGGGGCAGTTAATGTGAAGTCAATAAGGAGTTTTAAAATTAGGCTAGACAGCTTTATGGATGGGGATGAAAGGTGAATGTAGGTAGTGTTAAGTAACAGGACTACCACGTGTAGGTCTCCCAGCCTCTTGTACCTTCCTTAAGTTATGTTCTTACCTCCACCTCGAATGTACATATAGTGACTTGTAAATATACTACCAATACTTCTGATGGCACTGTTGCTGCATGAAGTAGAGAACTGCTGTAATGGGAGGTGAGGGGGCTATCAAGTTTAATTATAGATGTAACCTCTCCTGTCAAACTAATGAATGTACCAAAAACATTAATATGCGAAATAAAGCACAACACTGGGATGAAAAAGAGATGGCCATGGACGGTGGACCTAGTAGACTCACTGCACTGTATCAAATCTTAACCCCTTCATACCCAGAACGTTATTTCCTGTGTAATTTGGGTACCATTAGACAATTTTTAGTGACTATAAGCAATGTTTTATAGATATGACCAGTTTAGTATCCTTGTCCACTAACTAATGTGGTATATCAAGTGACTTCTCTTAATTTTATGGCTCGGTAACATACAATTATTTATGGCAAAGGAAAGATCTGGGCGTGAAGGGGTTTAAAGTGTGTGGATAGAAATATTTCTCATAAATTTTTCCTTCATTCTTTTCATTAATTTTTCCTTCATTCTTTTCATTAATTCCTTCATTCTTTTCATTAATTCCTTCATTCTTTTCATTTTTCATTGTTCCATCACAGCTTTTTTCCTTCAATCTTTTCATTCCTCAAAATCACCCCAGATACACATTGCAGTCAAGTCTTGCACTATAACTTATCATAACACTATACTCACCGCACGTTAAGTTGGCGAAAATGGGGCCCCCTCACTCCCCCCTTCCGACCGCACGGGATTGGCCGAGTGTTGGGTGTTGGGGCTTTAGGGCGAAACTTGGAGTAAGGCATTCTCCCCCAACACTCAACACCCCAGCCAATCCCATGTTGTTCGAAAGGGGGGAGTGAGGAGGCCCCATTTTCGCCAACTAAACGTGCGGCAAGTATAGTAGAATTACGGCACTGTATGAAATCCTAAGACAGTGGGCAGAAATATTTCAACCTTCACAAAATCACCACCTTTACACAATGCAGTCCTGTCTTGCACTATAACTTATCACAAAACTATATACATTATCACTACAACACTCGTAACACTTATCACAGCGGTGTTCATTTTTATGCTTCGTTTTTATTGATTTATTTTTGTTTTATGTTTTCGCTTTAGTTTGTTATGTTTTTATGTTTGGTGTTTGGTCTGGCCTTGCACACTCACCCTTGCATATCTATACTATAACACTCCTTATATATCCTTACTATCACTATAACACTCCTTATATATCCTTACTATCACTATAACACTCCTTATATATCCTTACTATCACTATAACACTCCTTATATATCCTTACTATCACTATAACACTCCTTATATATCCTTACTATCACTATAACACTCCTTATATATCCTTACTATCACTATAACACTCCTTATATATCCTTACTATCACTATAACACTCCTTAAATATCCTTACTATCACTATAACACTCCTTATATATCCTTACTATCACTATAACACTCCTTATATATCCTTACTATCACTATAACACTCCTTATATATCCTTACTATCACTATAACACTCCTTGTATATCCTTACTATCACTATAACACTCCTTATATATCCTTACTATCACTATAACACTTATAACAACTCTATATACACCATCACTTTAACTCTGAACACAACACTCACCCTTGCATATCTGCGGAGGAAGCGGTAGGACAGCGGCACTCCGAGGTCATAGTCAATCTTCTTCAGTATCTTGATCTCCATGGCGAGCAGCTCCTTGCGGTTGTAGGCGTCGTCACAGATGTACAGGAAGTCGTCCACGTAGGGAGGCGTTCGTTCCTGTTGGGAGGAGAAAAAACACCACAGCCATTATAGAGTTTGTCCGTGTTTCTATTTTGTCTGCTTCTATTTTTCCACCTTCCTATGACTTAAATCCTGTTGGGAGGAGGAAAAACACCACAGCCATTATAGAGTTTGTCCTTGTTGGAGGGTGTTAATAGTTGCTGCTGTAGTTATATGGACTGAAAAGTGTAAATGTACTATACAAAATCAACATAGGGAGGCGTTCGTTCCTGTTGGGAGGAGGAAAAATACCACACCCATTACAGATATTGTCCCTGTTGGAGGTTGTCAATAATTGATGCTCTGGTTATATGGAAAGAAAAGTGTAGCTACAAACAAACGTAGGGAGGAATTCGTTCCTGTTTGGAGGAGGAAAAATAGTATACCACAGCCATTACAGAGTTTGTCTATGTTGAAGGTTGTCAATAATTGCTGCTCTGGTTATCATCTTTCTGTTTAATGTCAGATTTTTCCTAATGTCTCACGAGATTAGACTGTCGATGGTAAGCATTATATTCTCAGCGTTCAACATTCAAATTTGTGGCATGAGTTTTTGACCCCGGATGCTTTTCCTGACAGGCAACCCCAGTTTTCGGCTGAGGGCCATTGTGGATTCATTCATTATTGATAAGAACTAAAGAATATATTTGCTTGAAGCATCTACTACTATTTACTCCCATCCAACGACCGTGACTCACTGCTGCTCTGGTTATATGGTCGAAAAATGTAGCTGCAAACATATTAACAAAATGACCTATTCAATACACAAAACAGTCCAGCAAACTCAATGCTGGTTATATGGACTCTGGTTATATGGACTCTGGTTATATGGACTCTGGTTATATGGACTCTGGTTATAATATATACTCTGGTTATATGGACTGAAAAGTGTAACTGCAAACAAAATTAACACATTCCAGCAAACTCAATCACCACACTGCTTCCACTCACGTCAAATTTACAGGCGATGAAGAGAGCGGTGGAGCCGACGAGCTGAAGTGAGTCGCGCTTGATGACGATGCGAGTCAAGTACAAGTCCAGGATCTTCACGCCCAGGTACAGAGTCTCATGGTTCAGCTCAAACGATTCCTGCAGAGAGACAAGTGTGTCAGTATATGTGTGTATGTCTCTTACTTCTGTACCAATATTATCACTACCAGCCAAGCTCCAGGTAATAACTTTCATGTGTTGCAGCTCTACATTCATATCTCACTATGTATGTATTTTTTTTTCTTTTTACATCACAAAGGACTGGCCAAGGTTATATAAAAAAAAAAAATAATAATAATAATTAAAAAAAAATTAAAAAAAAAAAAAAAAAAAAAAAGAGAGAGAGAGAGAGAGAGAGGTAACAAGAAGCCCGCTTAGTTGCCAGTCCCTATAAAGAAGACAGTAAGAGAATATAGAAAGAGGGCTGGGCCAATTTAGTTTGAGAGGTGTCTTGTCACTCCTCTCTTGAAAAGATTTAAGTAGGAAGTTTACCAGTAGGAAGGTGGAGAAATAGAAACATGTATGTATGTATGTATGTATGTATGTATGTATGTATGTATGTATGTATGTATGTATGTATGAGCCTCTCCCTTGTTCTGTATGGTGGGTAGTGTGCATCAGCTGGTACTTACCTGCACCTCCACCATCCAGTCCACCAGGATGGCCCGCATACTGCGCATCACATCAGGCTGCTTGTCAATGTACTTCACAATCACAAATTTTTTCTGAAAAGTTACCATTTGTTAGTTCACACTGAAGGGTAATGATAACTCACTATACTAATTTATGGGATCTATGGATAATACCTTCTCCTTACCAATGACCTGTCTACATTAATTTATGGGATCTATGGGTAATACCTTCTCCTTACCAATGACCTGTCTACATTAATTTATGGGATCTATGGGTAATACCTTCTCCTTACCAATGACCTGTCTACATTAATTTATGGGATCTATGGATAATACCCTCTTACCAATGACCTGTCTCATCTGTGTCTACTTGCCCATCTCTCTGTGCGTCTACAAGAGCAAAGAGAGGTGCACTAACCATCTTTTGTTCTTTTTCTTCCCAGCCAAGGCCTTCCCCGTCACATGGGGTGCTACTTAACCCTTTCAGCCCCAGAACGTAATTTGCATTGTAATTTGGCTACCATAAGATGATTTTTAGTTAATATAAGCAATATTTTATAGATATGACCCATTTAGTATTCTTGTCGACTAACTAATTTGGTATATTGAGTGACTTTTCTTAATTTTATGGCTCGACAAAGTATAATTTTTTATAGCCAAGGAAAGATCTGGGCATGAAGGGGTTAATACAAAACAGATCATTTACAAATTATTTTGCTAACATACTTTTTTACACTCGTTTTTCATCAAAAGGCGGCCGGCCAAGGGCACCACCACACACTCACCTCCCTCTCCTGATAATACTTGAAAATGTTGTGGGCATAGTCGGCCACAGCTGTCGGGTCCTCTTTCATCTCAAGGTCAAAATCCTCCACTCCTTCAGGCAGATCTTTCTTTGTGTCTTCCTCCTCCTCCTCCTTCTGCACTGGCGGCGCGATGTCCTTGGCGTGCAGGGGGCTGTGGGACGTCAACACAAACCTTCGATGTAGGGGTTTATAGAGATTGGAAGAAGCTTTAAAAATGATGTTATACATGCATAAATACACTGAATACTGGTCTGTGTACATGCCTGCATCTTGTAGCTATTGGCATGGTGCAGGAAAGGATTGTTGAGGCATGACAGCAGAGGCATATAAGAACATAAGCACATAAGAAAATATGGAAGCTACAAGCAGCCGTGAGAGTATTGTGAGGAGTGATAGTGAGTTTACAGAAATAATTATGAAATAAGAGAAGGACCACAAATGCCATTCACAAACAGCCACCCTCTAAGTAGCTATTCATATGGAGCAATGGTAAAATCATGGAAATGTGGAAACAAACAAACAAACAATAATAATGTATTATTTCAATGGTACACCGATGGCATGAACAAAAGACCCCATTTCAAAGATGCTGGAACAAGGTGAAAAAAAAATGATGAGAAAACAGAGGGTATAAGGAAAGAATGTGGGGAATAAAAGAAGGCAGAGAAAGTAGGATCACATGGAGAGATGAAGTGTTCAGTGAAGAGGTGGCAAGAAAATGTGGATTGAAGGAGCTGAGTGCAGTGCTGCGAGTAAGGCGATTGAGGTGGTTTGGGCACGTGAAGAGGAGAGAAGGTGGTGAGGCATTGAGGAGAGCTAAACAAGTAAAAATATTAGAAATAAAAAAATATACGTTGATACAATTTTTACACACTCCTCTTGCTTACATTAATTCTATTACTCCATTTTGTTATTTTTTCAACACAAGCCTCCACATCACCACACACTTAACACCACCACCAACCTCCCTTTACAACCCCATAACCAAGACAACACACAACATTCAACGACTAAAAAAAACAAGTAAATAAATCAAAAGAAAAGGTGGCAGGCAGCAAATCATGAAGCCAAAGCAGCCCTCCATAATCATCACAACACACACCACCACCCTTGCCTTTACAACCCCATAACCCACACACAACCACACATACAAGACCACACACAACACTCAACAACTAAAGGAAACAAGTCAGTAAATCAAAAGAAAAGGTGGCAGGCAGCAAAGCAACCCTCCACAACACAACACCTGAACACACACCACCACCAACCTTCCCTTGACAACCCCATTACCACACCCACACACCACCACACTCACCAACTAAGTAAATCAAAAGAAAAGATGGCAGGCAGCAAATCATTAAGCAACGCAACCCTCCATAACCATCACAACCCTTAACCCCTTGAGGCCCAGAACGTAATTTCCATTGTAATTTGGGTACCATTAGACAATTTGTAGTGAATATAAGCAATGTTTTATAGATATGACCTGTTTAGTATCCTTGTCCACTAACTAATTTGGTATATTAAGTTAGTTTTCGTAATTTTATGGCTAACAACAGACAATTTCATATAGCAAAGGAAAGATATGGGTCTCGAAGGGTTAAAACAGTGACACATACCACTGACATTCCCTTTACAACTCATCACCACAACCACACACCACGACACTCACCTTCCCTCCGAGGCAGTGATGTACAGTGCTGAGTCGTCCATGCTGGCCTTGGACTCCTGGGAGGCAGCCGTGTCCAGAGAGCTGGGTAGTGATTCGCAGAAAGACACATCCTTGCTCAGCTCCTTAATGTGTGAGTTGCTCCCTTCATAAGAATATAAAGAACATAAGAAAATAAGGAATGTACAAGAGGCCGCGAGACCTACACGTGGTAGTTCCTGTTACTTAACACTACCTACATCCACTTTTCATCCCCATCCATGAATTTATCCAGCCTCCTTTTAGAGCTCCCTATTGACACCGCACTGACCACCTGACGACTGAGTCCATTCCAATCATTTACCACCCTATTCCAATCATTCACCACCCTATTCCAATCATTTACCAACCTATTCCAATCATTTACCAACCAATTCCGTTCATCTACCAACCTATTCCAATCATTTACCATCCTATTCCAATAATTTATCACCCTAATTACAAAATAATAATAATAATAATGTATACGTAGCAATATAACAATAATAATTAACACCCTAGTTTACCTTCACTGGTGCTCTTCTCCTGTATGTCCTTGATCTGCACCTCAGCCAGCTGCTCGCCCTTGACCTTGATGGAGGACAGCTGCACAGCTTCCTTCTTGGTGGCGCCGACCTTCCCAGCTGCGGCCTTGATCAGGGATACCGTCGAGCGGCTGCGTTTCAATCGAGGGACTTTCTTGTTGGTTCCCTTCTTGCCTCCTTCGCTTAGCTTCTCTATGGCCTGGTGCAGAAAGGTCATAAGTGGTGGTGATAATAATATAAATGTAACGAATACTAATATAATAACAATAAGAATGTACAATAATAATAAGGAAAATAATAAAAACAATAATAATAACAATAATATCAGAAAACATGTGTGTAAATGCATGAGGTGGACAACCGATCATCCTATAAACTGAACTATCGGATATTGCGATCGACCCTTCCCCCCAATTGGTTTGGTTTATCGAGGGTTTACTGTAGACCATTTCTGGCCTTTCATGTTCACAACTGACACACAAAATACACTCCACAGCCACCCTTACACACGTGAAGGATTGCCACCCTCAGGTCCTGCCGGGAATTCAACGTCACAATTCTTCAGCTTACATTAGAAATATAATATACAGTAAAACCTCTCATATTCGGACTAATTGGGCCAAGGAGTGGTCCGAGTAATGCAAGGATCCGAATAATGGGGGGATTATATATGGGGGGATATGTAAAAAAAAAAATAATAATTCTAGGTGTAGGTAATAGCTAGGAAATTTCGACCCCCCCCCCCCCCCAAAAAAAAAAAAAGGAGGAGGTCCGAATAATGTCAAAGTCCGAATAATGAGGGTCCGAATACGAGAGGGTTTACTGTAATAATAAACTAACTAAATAAACAAATGAATAAAAAAATAAAAAATACACACATAATAAACACATGACATGACTTACATTGGTGATCTCTCCAGCGCCGACCTCTTCTTGGGGACCTTGGAGCCCTCGGCGACGCCCTCGGCCTTGCGCTTCAGGTTGCCCAGCAGGCCCTCCTTGGCGCGGCCGGGCAGGGGCGGGCGGGACAGGTTCTCATTGACGACCAGGGAGTTTTGGGAGCGGGAGGTCAGGCCGCGGGTGGCTGGCCGAGTGTTCATGATGCTGTGGGGGGGAAATTATTAATGAACGCAAAATTAATAACACATTTTGTCGAGTGTTCATGCTTCTGGGAGGGGAGAATTATTAATGAACGCAAAATTAGTACCGCATTTTGTCGAATGTTCGTGCTGCTGTGGGGGGGGGTGTTATAAATTAAAGGAAAATTAACAATACATTTTGTCCCGTGTTCATGCTGGGAGGGGGGGGGGTTAATGAAAGGAAAATTTATAACACATTTTGTCCCGTGTTCATGCTACTATGGGTGAGAATTGTTCATGAAAGGAAAATTATGAACACATTTGCTTTCTCCATATGTTGCCTGTGGTGTCTTTCTCTACTTCTTCTTATTATTATTATTATTAAAAAATAAAATAATGATAGCAAAGTTATTAACACATTTGGTCTCTACATATTCCCTGTGGTGTCTTTCTGTACTGTTTCTATGGCAAATTAAGGTTAAGACTTAATTATAGTGTTTTTTTATCTCCATTACAGTGAGTTCCTACAACACACAACCTGTCCTTGTATTAGTGTTCTTATCTCCAATACAGTGGGTTCCTACAACACACAACCTGTCCTTGTATTAGTGTTCTTATCTCCAATACAGTGGGTTCCTACAACACACAACCTGTCCTTGTATTAGTGTTCTTATCTCCAATACAGTGGGTTCCTACAACACACAACCTGTCCTTGTATTAGTGTTCTGATCTCCAATACAGTGGGTTCCTACAACACACAACCTGTCCTTGTATTAGTGTTCTGATCTCCAATACAGTGGGTTCCTACAACACACAACCTGTCCTTGTATTAGTGTTCTTATCTCCAATACAGTGGGTTCCTATAACACACAACCTGTCCTTGTATTAGTGTTCTTATCTCCAATACAGTGGGTTCCTACAACACACAACCTGTCCTTGTATTAGTGTTCTTATCTCCAATACAGTGGGTTCCTACAACACACAACCTGTCCTTGTATTAGTGTTCTTATCTCCATTACAGTGGGTTCCTACAACACACAACCTGTCCTTGTATTAGTGTTCTTATCTCCAATACAGTGGGTTCCTACAACACACAACCTGTCCTTGTATTAGTGTTCTTATCTCCAATACAGTGGGTTCCTACAACACACAACCTTTTCTTGTATTAGTGTTCTTATCTCCAATACAGTGGGTTCCTACAACACACAACCTGTCCTTGTATTAGTGTTCTTATCTCCATTACAGTGGGTTCCTACAACACACAACCTGTCCTTGTATTAGTGTTCTTATCTCCAATACAGTGGGTTCCTACAACACACAACCTGTCCTTGTATTAGTGTTCTTATCTCCATTACAGTGGGTTCCTACAACACACAACCTGTCCTTGTATTAGTGTTCTTATCTCCATTACAGTGGGTTCCTACAACACACAAACCTGTCCTTGTATTAGTGTTCTTATCTCCAATACAGTGGGTTCCTACAACACACAACCTGTCCTTGTATTAGTGTTCTTATCTCCAATACAGTGGGTTCCTACAACACACAACCTGTCCTTGTATTAGTGTTCTGATCTCCATTACAGTGGGTTCCTACAACACACAACCTGTCCTTGTATTAGTGTTCTTATCTCCATTACAGTGGGTTCCTACAACACACAACCTGTCCTTGTATTAGTGTTTTTATCTCCATTACAGTGGGTTCCTACAACACACAATCTGTCCTTGTATTAGTGTTCTTATCTCCATTACAGTGGGTTCCTACAACACACAACCTGTCCTTGTATTAGTGTTCTTATCTCCATTACAGTGGGTTCCTACAACACACAACCTGTCCTTGTATCAGTGTTCATATCTCCATTACAGTGGGTTCCTACAGCACACAACCTGTCCTTGTATTAGTGTTCTTATCTCCAATACAGTGGGTTCCTACAACACACAACCTGTCCTTGTATTAGTGTTCTTATCTCCAATACAGTGGGTTCCTACAACACACAACCTGTCCTTGTATTAGTGTTCTTATCTCCATTACAGTGGGTTCCTACAACACACAACCTGTCCTTGTATTAGTGTTCTTATCTCCAATACAGTGGGTTCCTACAACACACAACCTGTCCTTGTATTAGTGTTCTTATCTCCAATACAGTGGGTTCCTACAACACACAACCTGTCCTTGTATTAGTGTTCTTATCTCCAATACAGTGGGTTCCTACAACACACAACCTGTCCTTGTATTAGTGTTCTTATCTCCAATACAGTGGGTTCCTACAACACACAACCTGTCCTTGTATTAGTGTTCTTATCTCCAATACAGTGGGTTCCTACAACACACAACCTGTCCTTGTATTAGTGTTCTTATCTCCAATACAGTGGGTTCCTACAACACACAACCTGTCCTTGTATTAGTGTTCTTATCTCCAATACAGTGGGTTCCTACAACACACAACCTTTTCTTGTATTACATGTGCTGACTTTATGTATTTATTCTAGATCAAAAGAAGGCTGAAAGAGTATGTGAAATAGAATAGGAAATAATTAAAAGACTAGAATACAGTGTTTTCCCTAGACACCTACTTTGGTCAATTTATAGTTTCACTCAACCAACGATTTTCTGATGCGCCTTATGTTTTTCTAGTGTTTTTATGTGTTTTGAATGAATCTGCTAACCTTTTTTGTCGCAATTAAATTTTTTTTTTTTTTTTTTGCAAAAATGACAAAAAAAAAATAATGAACCTAAACCTAACCTAACCTTTACCTAACTTAACCTATACCTAACCTAACCTAACCTTTACCTAACTATAAAAAAAATAAAAAATAAAAATAAAAAATAAAAATAACCTTTATCTACCTAAAAAAAAAATTTAAAAAAAAAAAAAATTGCGACAGAAAACGGTTAGCAGATTCATTCAAAACACACAAAAACACACCAGAAAAACATTAGGCGCATCAGAAAATCGTTGGTTGGGTGAAACTATAAATTATCCCCTACTTTTTTCCTTCTTCTTGTTCTTAGTGGTACAATTTAACAACTCTATCAAAGATGTGTGTAAGCATTTTGTGGTTATTGTTGTGATTCTCTAGGTTGTGATGGAGCATGACAGGGAGGAAGTACAACTACTGATTGTGAGTTGTGCGTGTGCGTGGTAGGTATGTTTGTTTTCTTTTCATCAAATGGTAATCATTCAAATAGGAAAAAATTATAAAACTTGTCCCCTTCCTATATGTGAGATGATATTAAAAAAACAGAATAAATAATAATGACAATAATGAAGATAACGATATGTAATAATAATTAGACGGAACCCTATTTATGTCCTTGCTCTAAGTATGTAATGTGATAAGGAAAGCCTCAGGAAAATAAACATTAAATAGATATATAAATAAAAGAAATATGCACGAAGTCATTTAATTGATAAGGCAATAAAACCACCTCAAAGTTAGATAGCAAGATACTACACATCTTTCTGCTTAACTTCAAGATAAGATACTACAAGATACTACACATCACTGGACACAACGCAGCACAACCTTCCTATCTATTTAAAGGACAGAATGAGCTTTACAGGAAATTAACAGTAGGAACTTTCAACCAAACCTCTTGTATATTATATAACGGGTGAAAATATGAGTTAATCCCTTGAGGCCCAGAACGTAATTTCCATTGTAACAATAACCACCATTCAACGATTTTAATGAACATAAGCAATATTATATAGATATGACCTGTTTAATATCCTTGTCCATTAGCTAATTTGGTTTATTTAGTTACTCTTTCGTAGTTTTATGGGTAATAAGACTATTTCATACAGCAAAGGAAAGATCTGGGCGTGAAGGGGTTAAGGAGATATTGTATCATGGTGTTTAAATTGTTTTAGAGTAGGTAAGTGGTCTTGATTCAAATCTTAAGAATTTTAGTACAATATTCACCATATCAAAATTTAAAGAGAATCAGACGGCTACTAGTTATTTTTCCCCAAATATTTTATATCTTTAAAAAAAAAAAAGACTCCGTTGTTTATAAGACCTTTTTTTTCCGGTAAATTTTCATTATTGAGCACGACTGATTTCTAGGACGAAACTTAATTTTCCTGAATAGTTTTGATGTGAATTGAATTAATATGACTCGTTTTTGGCGGAAACCTATGTTTGTTTTAAGTTGTGGACAGGCCTCATCAGCGCCTGTCTTCCAGCCGGTTACAGGGAGTTTCGTACACAAGTCTTTTCGTACCCAGGTTTTGTTAGTTATTTCGTACACTAATATTGAGCTTTTTCATACATACCTGGTGTCGTTTCGTAACTAGTAGTCAAGTTCAACTCTGGGCTGAGTGTACGAAACGACTATGGTTTCATAGACTACGAAACAACTTTTTGGTGTACGAATTTACTGGTGTACGAAACAAAACAACTTCTGTACGAACTGACTGCACCCCCTCCCAGCCCGCCCCGCTCCCCTTTGCACTGCTGTAGTATTGATAAGTTTGTTCTTTTCTTGATATCATGTTACTAAATCAAACCCCGCATCTTACCCAACGTGATTTTACCTAACCTAACCGTTTCTGGATGAAATAATTAGTTTTTATTCAAATAGGAGGATAAGTTGACGCAATATAAAAAATATATAATTTCTGCCAAAAACGAGTGCCATATTAGTTAAAAATACACATAAACTTAGCATAAAACAATAGTCATGTGTAAAAACAGTAGTGCTCATTACCGAAATTATACCATTTTTTCTTCATTTGTCCATGATATTTCATAACCTTCCAAACAAATTTGCGTGGCAATTTTTCAGTGCATTTTAATCAAACTTTTTTTTTAAATTGAGAAAAAACTGAGATTTTAGATAACAAAAAAAAGTAGTACTGTGGCCGTTTTCAAAATTTCACAACACAATCTTATTCTATCATATCTCAGTTTTTGAAGCATAATTCTTCAAAGAAATCATACAAAGAATAAAGAGATGCACTTCGTGGTTTACCACACTTAGTTTTACAAAAGGTAAATTTTTGTCATTGGGCACCACTGTTTTCGAGGGCAAAACCTTGATGTAATGAAGCTTTGATGTGTGGTGAATTAATCTGGCACTCGTGTTGGCCTCGAAAATAGTGCTGCCCAATAGCGAAATAATATATTAAAACATTAGTGCTTTTTTTTCCACATCACAAGCCATAAGTTATAATGCTACAGCTTATTTCCAGTTTTTTTTTCTTGATATCATGTTACTAAATCAAGCCACACATCTAACCTAACCTAACCGTTCCTGCCTGAAATAACTAGTTTTTGAAACAGGAGGTTAAGTTGTCGCTGTAGGTATAAAAAATAATAGATTTCCGCCAAAAACTAACAAATTAATTAAAATCACATCCAAACTTAACAATGACTGTTGCAAGATTTTCAGACAAGTTATATTTTTTCCCCCATTAATATGTGATCCTTTTCCTAATGAAGATCCCCATTACTATGTGATCCTTTTCCTCATGAAGATCCCCATTAATATGTGATCCTTTTCCTAATGAAGATACTTTTTTATGTGCAAACCTCAAAAAAAACGTGTTTTTTTTTCAAAAATAACATGCTTTAGTTTGCGTTTTTCGTTTTCTTCGAAAATTTGATGTCAAATTTCTAAAAATACACTTTTTCGATGTTTTGACTGGAAAAAAATAACCTAAATTTTAAATATCATAAAATAATAACCTAATTAAACCATTAAACTAACTTAACCTAACCTATGAACAATTTAATGTTTGCACAACATGCCATTGTTACTTTCACACTCGTTCTGACCTATAGAAACAGTAGAGGAGAAAAATACGTGAATCCAGTCATGTTCTAAATATAGCCAACAATAGTGTTGTGCGTGAAAAACAGCAGTGCCCAATATCGAAATTATACCAAAATCCTCGAAAGCAGCGGTATCCAACAACAATAATTAACCCAATATTTTTCTTCGGTCTCAATACTCACACAGGCATAGATGCATGTACAGTAGCATAGACCACGATATCTCAGTGGTCTATGACAGTACATAATGATCTGGCGACAGGTTTTCCCTTATAAAAGTAGTAGCCTGTCGGGGCATCAAGTAGAGTATAGCGGCGCCCTTAGTGGTGACGCCCTCCAACCTTTTCTTCTTCCCTGAGCCCACCGCCGCCACTCCCGCTGTGTAGGACCTTTAACACCCCCCATGGCGTCTCGGGAGGCTAGGGGCGCCACTGACAATCCACAGAACCGAAGGGAACAGAGGCCCACAGCGCAAAAACGTAAATTAGCTGTTTCACTTGAGAATTTTTGTCTTCCCGCTCCACAACACACGCGCTGACACAACTTTTCAACCTTTCCTTCCTAAATCCCGTCTTCCTTCCCAACGGCGAAAGGTTACCACAATTCACCATAAGGCATTGGTAAAACGTGACTATATTGTACTTCATTGTAAATAAAGCACATAACTTGACTCACTGGCTGGCAGTGAGTCACTGCATACATACATCGGCACTTTAAATTCACCCGCCCCATAGTAGGCATTTAAATTTACGCGAGCAAAAAATTCGTCTTTCCATTCAAGACCTTTACTGTACAAGGCCAGAGGGTGTTGCCGTTTCTTAGCACACGTGTTATAGGTATTTGAGGGGATCAGTTAGTCTAGAGAAATAATGACCACTAATAAAGGCGAGAAGGGACTAGAATATTATCTCTATTTATAAAGAGTAGCTAATCTTTATCCTATACAACGGTTATTTAGTCAGCTGCCTTCTCTCGCCCTTCTTGTTTGTGTGTGTTATTCCTCATCTTTACGTTCATCAAGGAATTATTTCTTGGCTTGTATTAAATATTGCCCCCATGTATATATTAGTATCTTGTATTTGTATTAGTAGTTATAAAGTTCATTTCCTCTATTTTATGTAATGTGCATGTATATTATGTTTAGTTTTTTGTTCTCTATGCCTTCGGGCGAAATAAAAACATTATTATTATTATCAAATATTACAAAGAATAATTTAACATAACAAAAAAATGGCTGAATTATAAATATTAACACAAGTATCACACTTAACTTCACGCTTTAAAAGTCTGTTTTATTGAAGTCACCGAATAGCTTTAGTGGAATCATCACACAGCAGTGGTAGGACGCTATGGTTTGGAAGGTATTGCGTGCCAGGGTCCACTGACTCCTATGACTATTTTTTGTTTAGCCCACTTACTTTTATATAGTCCTCCTACCTGACTGGAGGGTCCTGACTCCTCCCATTTTACTCACTTTACTGTGAGTAAAACTCAGTTAAAAATTAAGTGACTCACTCACGTGAGTGACTCACCTCCCCACTTACTGACTTTTACCCATTTGACGGTTTGACCTGACCTCACTTGGAAGGTGCCGTCAGCTCAGGTCTTGACCCCACCTGAAGAACTGTCACCCCATGTGTTGCCACCTGAAGAACCGTCACCCCAGGATATCCCACCTGAAGAACCATCACCCTGTCAAACTCTGGGGTGACGGATCTTCAGGTGATCCTAAAAGTTAATTCCCACACCATTTATTTGACTCGGGTGAGATGCCAGTAAAATAGTACAAAAAAACATATTTACTCAGATGATGAATTTTAACAAGTGACACCTCGTTAAATCACCTTTTTTTCGTAAGTCATTATATTATGGTAGTTCGTTTGAAATAGCGTATATAACCCATACTTCAATATCTTGCTCGGAACATCACAGCAGAATAAACACACTTATGTACTTTTTTTTTCTCTTTACCCTAGCCATAACCACAAAAATAGACCATCATACTAATCATCAATAAAACGAGAGCGAAACACGTAGCTAATAGGATAGTTATACGAAAGGAATTTTTTTTTAAACAACCAATAATTAAAAAAAATTGAAATAAAATATTTACTCAACTCTCTATAGTTATAACGAATCCACACCCTAATGATAAAAACAGAAACATCAATATTAAAAAAGAAAAAGAAATCGTTAATGATCTAGCCTCCCTTCCATAACCCCATAAACAGGTTCTCGAAAGAAACATTTTTTTATCTAATCAAAGTTAATCTACCACTATTTTTACAAGCCACAGGGATACTATAGACCCATATCTAATCCCATGCCATATTTAGCCTAGGGAGGGTATAGGCTGGCGTGGAGATTAAAAAATCGATCCGAAAAATATGAAAATGATCGTGATGTAATATTAAATTCTACTTTTTCTCTACTCATCACTACATTAACGACTACTTATAAATCAACCAGTTATTATAGAGGCATATTCAATTCACTGTTCATATTTAGGCCTAGGGAGAGCATAGACTGGCGTGGAATTAAAAAATATAATTATAACATTTTTGATGGAGTCAGTACTTTCCTCCCTCCATGTCAACAGACCAGACAAGCCTACACTATAACGCTATTTTCACCTATATTCCCTTAACCGACGATTATATCCTTGCGTCAGAATGTGCATCGTACCTTGTTTTATGTTCCGGGTGCGGTCTAAAGTGGCTCAGTTGTGTTGTTCCCGGTAAAACGAGAGTAAAATGCGAGACCGCGACGATGTGTTGAGCCAGTCTTCAAATCCAGCCCCGCCAGACTGCTCGGCCAATCAGCGCGCGGCTCCCATCCCTCCCGCCTTCCCGCCATTTTAGAGGAGCTCCCATGAAATATTTCCCTAATTATCTACTACCAGTCAGCAGGGAAAAGAAAAGAAAGAAGAGAGAGAACTTAAAAGATAGAATAAAAGAAGAGAAGACAATTAACTTAAGACCCAGATGTACTAGCAAGAAGAGAAATATTACATCATGAGGATCTCCCATTAAATATTTCCCTAATTACTACCAGCAGGGAAAAGAAAAGAGAGAAATTAAAAGATAGAATAAGAGAAGAGAAGACAATTAACTAAAGACCCAGACAGCAAAAGAAGAGAAATATCAATCAAGGAGTGCCGATAAAAAAGGCTGAACTGAACTGAATTTTTTAATGGATTTTTAAACTATTATTCATCTTTTAACCAGAATATTAGATTTTTTTCTTTGTCAGATGTAATTTTGATCCTTTTTGTGTTGGGATTTACGGTTTAGGGTCCGGAAAGCAATATATTGGAACTTATTTGTGGTATGTGTGAATTCAAATGTAATATCAATAATAATATATGACGGCCCTGGTTCTACAAACGGACAAATGTGGATTAACAGCGTATTTTCAGTTTTTTATGTGAATGACTCGCTGTATTCGCTATGACTTGTAACATTTATCACTTTCCCTCTCTTCTCTTTTCCTCCTTTCCCTTCCCTTTCCTTTCTTTTTCCATTTCTTTCTCTTTCTCTTCCTTTTTCTTCTCTTCTCTTCTTTTCTCTTTTCTGCTCCTGCCTCAAATCTCGAGATCGATCTACTTGCTATCTACATATGGGGAGAAAAAAAAGATAAGATTATTAGATTAGATTATTATAAGATATTATATATGTTTCTGATGTTATATTGGTACCCTGTTTTATGTGAACTGGCTTTATTAGTCGCCTGTTCCTTGGAAATCCTTCAATAGGGGTGACCATGATAGAATTAAGTCTCCATTAAAAGAGTCAATTTACCATGCCATTTGCACCTGTCCATGCACGTCATTCTCACATCTTCCTGTCCTCATTCACACCTCACCCCCTTCTCTCTCTCTCTTGTTATATCCTCCCATTTAACACAAGGATTCGTCTTCTCACACTACCAGCATTTATTCTTCTCTTTATATCCTTTTTATCATCTCACTCACCATATCCACCTCTCCCTAAGTAGTCATACCATATCTTAGGTACATAACTACATATAGCTACTGTACATTCACATTACTCTCACCCTTCATTCTCTCCACACCACATTCACCCCTCAAGTAACTCATTTCCACTGCTGCCATTTATTACACGTCCAGCTTGTCCAGGTCTCACTTGCACATGTCACTGTTGAAACTATTATGCTCTATATCCCTGCGTGCCTTCTTTACTGTCTCTCTCTCATCATCTCGTCACATTGCAACTTCAAATATCTTCTTACTATTCAATTCCTATTACTTTCTTTCCTTAGGGGTTGTCTGTTTCTCTCTCTCTCTTGACATCTTATCTCCCCTTCCATACTCCCATACTTACATAGGTTTAACCCCTTCACGCCCAGATCTTTCCTTTGCTATATGAAATCGTCTGTTATTAGCCATAAAACAATGAAAAGTAACTGAATATACCAAATGAACTAGTGCACAAATCTACTAAACAGGTCATATCTATAAAATATTGACTATATTCACTAAAAATCGTCTAATGGTATCCAAATTACAATGAAAATCACGTTCTGGGCCTCAAGGGGTTAATTTTTAAGCCATGATTCTTCTCTTCCACTATCAATTATTATTTTACTTTATTTCTGGTTTTCAACTCTCATTCTACATTGATCTGCATGCAAACTCACTACTCTCTTACTATCCTTTCATTCTTTTATCAAATACCATCACCTTAATTACTTATCCCTACATCAGCTTTCGTTTCCTCTTCACACAAAAAGTATCAATCAAACTCATTTACTAGTTGTTTGGTAGAATGCCAATTGGATAAAAAAAAATGTAGTACAAAAGTTTGTGGTCACTGAGCAAATTTTTGTTTTAACTGGATCTTTCTTTTTCCTTTGTTTCAGTAATTAAATAAAAACACCCATTCGCAAATCAAAAGTTCAATAAGCTTACATTGAAGATACACAACACAATAGTATCTTGTATCATCAACCCAATCAGACTTTATGTATTCAGAATAACCTTTGCCCAAGTGACAATAATTTCAGCCATCTTCATCATTATCCAAAATAAACAAATAAATATCATATAAAATATAATAATCGAACTACTACTCGCATATATATCAATAAATCAAAAGCATGACTATGTGTATTTCGCCTGAATAAAACTAACCTAAATAGAAATAAACAAGAAGCTAATTAAAAACTAAACTAACTAAACTAATAAGTATATACATTAGAACAATTTCCTCATATAAGTACTGTCTCTTATACCTTAATATTGTGCATAAAAAAAGTATTGTATTTACATTAATACATTTATTCCAACTC
Source organism: Chionoecetes opilio (assembly GCA_016584305.1). Lineage (NCBI taxonomy): Eukaryota > Metazoa > Arthropoda > Malacostraca > Decapoda > Majidae > Chionoecetes > Chionoecetes opilio. Next base: position 134,926 of record JACEEZ010026301.1, read on the forward strand.
CCCATTCCTTCCGGTTTAACACAACTTGCTATGAACCTAAAATTACAGATAGAAAAAAAAGTATACCAGGAGAGCATACAAGGTGATGGTCGGCCCTTCTACAGGTACAGTCCCTCGGGTGTTCCCTCCTTCTTCCTGTACAACACGTTCTCCTTGGATTTCTTGAAGTCCTCGCTGGTGACCTTCATCCGTCGTTCCCTCAGCGCCATCAGACCCGCCTCCGTGCAGATGGCCTGAAACATAAGAGGGTGCATGCTGAAATACACACACACACACACAAAACACAAAGAAGTACAGCTTTCCCCATAGAAGTACAGATAACTAGAATGGGTTAGAAGAAGAGGTGATGGCAGCAAGAAGTGTGTAGCAATCTGAAGAAGTGGATAGATATAGATGTGGAGACAGGACCCCAGGAGTAGCTCAGACCCTGTACGCTGCCTTGCGAGTCCTCCCTTCCCCGTGAGGACAGAGTTCACCTGGCCAGGCTGTGGTGTGGACAACACCCAGCCCTTCTGAGCCATCAGAAGAGGCTGGATGGGTCCACTGCAGATGCCTGTCCATCCCACACTATCAACCATATTAATGAAGACTGCACTGCATATAATCAGACATGCCAACAACACAACATAGACTCCATGAAGGCCCTGTGGGAAAACCCAGTCCAGGCTATGGCTTTCAACATGGCCTTCAAAAGGAGCTTGGGGCTGTTATGGCCAGGCAGCCTGAGGAACTTCAACAACAACAAAATGATAATGATGAAGACTGCGAGAAACATAAGCCATGAAAAAAGTGTATGAGAAAACCTATCAAAGAAAGATGACTAAAAATGCATCAGCAGAAGATAATATATGAAGTAAATATAAGATACACTGGTGATATAATAACTCCCTGCAGCAGCCAGTAGCACGCCCTCCTTGCCACTATCCCCTCTTCCTCTAGTTCATTCCAAGCATTTATACTTCTAAGGGGCGACCTGTACCAATGTTTCTTTATAATATTTGTCTGGCACATTTCCCCCTTTTGGGCATTAAATCAATCAATTCTTTGTAATATTCAAGCATCTCCCTTTCCCGCCAGCCCTGTAGCCCTTGTAGCTTCCTTATGTTCTTATCCTTCAGCGCACCTTAATGTCGGCGCCTGACAGGTCGTCCTTGGCCATGATGAGCTCGTCCAGATGCACGTCCCCGGACAGGGTCATGCGGGAGGTGTGGATTTGGAAGATGCGGCGCTTGGTCTTCTCGTCGGGCAGCGGGAACTCAATCTTGCGGTCGATCCTGCCGGGCCTGATGAGTGCCGGGTCAAGGGTCTCGATCCTGTTGGTGGCCATGATGACCTGACCAAGGAGGGAAAGGTCAGTGAGGGGAGCGAGGGAGGGAAGGGTCAGTGAGGGGAGGTATTGTACTGTGTGACAGGTGCTCGTATTCGTAGTGACGTACCATCATTGCTCGTGGTAATTGCTATGATTTTGTTCCATTTCTACTCAAGTCAAAATTATTCACTTGATCTTATAGCTGCCATGGAAAGTACTAGAGCAATCACACAGTACTCCTATTGCAATCACAACATTGCTGGCATGACATATTGATTTAATTAGGACAAGACAAAAAGTGAACAATAACCACGTACAATGATGGTATATGACTACGAATACGGGCAATTGCCTCATCACTTATCTAAACCTTATTTTTACTGGTGTTGAGCATAAGTTTTCATATAGCATAAGTTTTATATTCAGATTTTGAACTCCTCCACCAAGATGAATACACTCTTAGAATTCCATGCAAATTATTTAAAGTAGATGAGGTATACCATTTTCTGTCTTATCCTCAAAAGGTTTAAAAAAATTCTCTACAAGCATAAAATAAAATAAATAAAAATTCTGCCTTTTCATGTTTGTTAAATGAAGAAAAAAAAATGTACCAAATAAACTACAAAATTTTATATCTATGTTCATCTTCATCAAAAAAATTAATAAAAGTGGAGAAAATTTTAAAACCATGAAAATATTAACTACCAGAAACAGAAGGAACCATAAAAAAAAAGGACAAGATATGAAAACTGAGAAAAAAACAGACACACTAAAAGACCTTGAGGAGGAACCATTACAGAACATTACAGCAGCCGTATAATGAAAATATAAATGAACTAATAGGAAACATATTATTCAACTTTGAAAACCCACAAGAAATAGAATACACCAGAGATGTTTTGTTCAACTTTTGGAGGAAGAGAGGAAATAGGTTAAAAGAACTGAACACCCACCAGTAACACCACAAGCAACAACAAAAATAAAGTTGCAGAAAACCAACGCAGGGGTGCCGTTGACAAGGCATTAGACCCCAAACACCATCGGATAAAAAGGACAAGATATGAAAACTGAGAAAAAACAGACGGACACAAAAAAAGACCTTGAGGAGGAACCATGAAGACCTTGAGGAGGAACCATGAAGACCTTGAGGAGGAACCATGAAGACCTTGAGGAGGAACCATGAAGACATTGAGGAGGAACCATGAAGACCTTGAGGAGGGAGGAACCATGGTTAACCTCACCTTCACATCCAAGCAAGGTGAGAAAATTACAAAACCATGAAGAGAAAAAATATACAGAAGGACGGAAGCATAAAAAAATGGACAAGATATGAAAGCTGAGAAAAAAACAGACCGACCAAAAGACTCTTGAGCAGGAAGGTGAGGGGGGGGGGGGAGGGGGGGAGAGGAGAGAGAGAGGGAGGGGAGAGGAGAGAGAGAGAGAGAGAGAGAGAGAGAGAGAGAGAGAGAGAGAGAGAGAGAGAGAGAGAGAGAGAGGAGAGAGAGAGGAGAGAGAGAGAGAGAGAGAGAGAAGCACACACATATCTTGAACATTATAAAAAAGACAGGTATTAAAAAGAATGATAAGCTGTGAGAAAATCATAAAACCATGAAAATAAAAAATAAACAGGAGGGAAGCATACAGAAAAAAAAAGAGATTTGAAAACTAAGAAAAAAAAAACACACACTAAAAGACAAGACCATGAGCAGACCATGAAAATGAAAATGTCCAGAAACAGAAGAAAGTAAGCACACACATACACACACACACACACACACACAAATAAATAATAGTTGGTAAACAAAAACAAAAAACCAGGAGCGGGAACCATGGTCAGCCTCACCTTCACATCCCCCCTGGAGTCAAAACCGTCCAGCTGGTTAAGTAGCTCCAACATGGTGCGCTGGATCTCACGCTCACCGCCCGAGTTAGAATCATAACGCTTCGTACCAATAGCATCAATCTCATCGATGAAAACAATGCTCGGCGCGTGTTCCTCGGCCACTCGGAACAGCTCGCGCACCAGCTTAGGGCCGTCACCCAGGTACTTCTGTATGAGCTCGGACCCCACCACGCGGAGGAAGGTGGCGCTGGTCTGGTTGGCGACGGCCTTGGCGAGCAGGGTCTTGCCGGTGCCGGGCTGGCCGTAGAGAATGACGCCCTTGGGAGGCTTGATGCCCATTTCCTCGTAGTACTCTGGGTGTGTCAACGGCAGCTCCACAGACTCCTTGATCTCCTGAATCTGTGTGTCGAGACCTGTAGAAGAAGAAAAAATAGTAGTGAAAAAAGAGCAAAAAAGAAAACTGTACCAAAAAGCATATTATGTTGTATAGGATTAGGGTATGTTGTGTCTAAATCAGCGGGAAAAAAAGTACAAAAATCATATGTTGTCTAGGGTATGTTGTGTCTAAATCAGCGGGGAAAAAAAGTACAAAAAACATATATTGTATAGGGTATGTTGTGTCTAAATCAGCGGGAAAAAAGTACAAAAATCATGTTGTATAGGGTATGTTGTGTCTAAATCAGCGGGAAAAAAAGTACAAAAATCATATGTTGTATAGGGTATGTTGTGTCTAAATCAGCGGGAAAAAAAGTACAAAAATCATGTTGTATAGGGTATGTTGTGTCTAAATCAGCGGGAAAAAAGTACAAAAATCATATGTTGTCTAGGGTATGTTGTGTCTAAATCAGCGGGAAAAAAAGTACAAAAATCATGTTGTATAGGGTATGTTGTGTCTAAATCAGCGGGAAAAAAAGAACAAAAAGCATATGTTGTATAGGGTATGTTGTGTCTAAATCAGCGGGAAAAAAAGAACAAAAAGCATATGTTGTATAGGGTATGTTGTGTCTAAATCAGCGGGAAAAAAGTACAAAAATCATGTTGTATAGGGTATGTTGTGTCTAAATCAGCGGGAAAAAAAGAACAAAAAGCATATGTTGTATAGGGTATGTTGTGTCTAAATCAGCGGGGAAAAAAGAACAAAAAGCATATGTTGTATAGGGTATGTTGTGTCTAAATCAGCGGGAAAAAAAGAACAAAAAGCATATGTTGTATAGGGTATGTTGTGTCTAAATCAGCGGGGAAAAAAAGAGTAACAAAAAGCATATGTTGTTGTATAGGGTATGTTGTGTCTAAATCAGCAGGAAAAAAAATAGTAACAAAAAGCATATGTTGTATAGGGTAGGTTGTGTCTAAATCAGCGGAAAAAAAAAAAAAGTAACAAAAAGCATATGTTGTATAGGGTATGTTGTGTCTAAATCAGCGGGAAAAAAAAGAGTAACAGAAGGCATAACCGACGCCTTGATCCCCTGAATCAGCGTGTCGAGACCTGTAGAAGAAAAAATAGAGTAGGGAAAAAAGAAGCAAGAGCAAGAAAAGAGTGTCTAATCCTGTAAACAAAAAAAACAAAAACAAAAGTAGTGAAAAAAGTGAAGAGTAGCAAGTATTAGTAGAAAAGAAAGTAGAAGAGTAAAGAGTAGCAAAAATAAGAGCAAAAAAGAGTAACAAAGAGCCTATGTTGTGTAGGGTGTGTTAAGTGTGGTGTTATGTACTGCCTGTGTAATGTGAGTGTCAAAGGCAGCTTCCCCGATTCCTTGATCTCCTGAATCTGGGTGTCTAGACCTGGAGGTGGAAATAAAGGGGTGTGTGTGTGTAAGGGGTGCTTCACTGCAATGCTAGGTGAGGTAAAGGGTTCGCTGTGGGTGTGTGGGGAGATGAATGAGTTGCTGCTAATGAGGGATGGCAGATGTCAAGTGTGAGGTGTTAGGGAAGGTACTGGACATATCACTGAATTGGACAGAGCGAGGGAGCGAGAGAGAGATAGGTGTATGTGTGTATCTGTGTGTATCTGTGTGTGTGTGTGTTCGTCCTCACCTCCGATGTCAGCATAGGTCTCCTGCGGCGCCTTCTCCAGCTTCATCACCGTCACCATGGGGTCGGTGTCGTCGCTCAGAACCCCCACCACCGCATGCACCTGTAACACCACGCATCAACACCATTACTCACCACAACCCTTCCTCTCTCCTGTCCTCACCACAACCCTTCCTCTCTCCTGTCCTCACCACTGTCCTCACCACTGCCCCACCACAACCCTTCCTCTGTGAAAGCTCTCTGAATAACAACAACTAAATATAACAGAGAACAGTAACCAAATCAGCACGTAAGAAAGTATATCCCTGCTTTCCTGTCCTAACCTAACATAACTTAACCTAACCATGTGATTGAGGAGGACAGAGCAGTTCTTATCATATACTAAGTCACAGATAATAAAGACTAAAAAAATCAGTAAGAACAACAAAGAAATCAACATGTCAACCAGTGCGTATCCCTCCTAACCTTGTGATTGAGGACAGAGCAGTTCTTATCATAGTACATATATCGAACAACAACAACAAAACAGTAAGAACAGCAACCAAAACAACATGTCAACCAGTGTGTATCCCAGCTAACCTTGTGATTGAGGAGGACGGAACAGCCTGGCTCCAGCTGGTCCTTGTCCACAAAGGAGAGGATGGAGACGTAGTGCTCGGAGCCCACGCTGGTGGAGACGATGGCGTGGTTGTCGTCGATGATCTCCTCCAGGGTGCCCACGCTCATCGGGGTGCCGCGCAGGTCATCCACCTTGCTGCGCTCCTCCTGTGATGGGGTGAGATAGCGGGCTTTAGTTGTGTGTTTTGACTGTTGTAATGTGTGTGTGTGTATTCATCTAGTTGTATTTTACAGGGTCTGAGCAACGCTCGTATGGCCCCGTCTCCATATCAACATTTTTATCATTCATCCTTAGTGCTTGGTTTTGGCCGAAGCCAGCACCCCAGAGAGCAGGTCACAAACCCGGGCTAACACCCGGTACCCATTCACTGCTGGGTGGACAGGGGCTCGGGTTTTAAGGAAACAGCCCATATGTTTCCGTTCCGCCCGGGGATCGAACCCAGGACTTCTCGGTTGTGAACCGAGCGTGCTAACCACTACACTCCGGAGTACCCGTGTGTATGTGTGTGTGTGTGGACATAATGACAAGGGAAAGAAAATGGAGGGGGGGGGGGGGGGGGGAGGAGAGAGAGAGAGAGAGAGAGAGAGAGAGAGAGAGAGAGAGAGAGAGAGAGAGAGAGAGAGAGAGAGAGAGAGAGAGAAAAAAAACACATCAAGGAATAGAACAAGCCAGCAGCCTCACACCTCACACCCGGGGCCTCACCTCCTGCTTTTCTTCCTGGGGCCTCAGTGTCTCCTGGTTGCGAATGAACTCCTCCTCCATGAGCAGGTAGTCCTTGATGCGCTCCAGCTTCAGCATCTTGAGGCGGCAGCGCGTGTGTGGCGTCACTGCGGGGTCAGGGACAGGGTGATGTTGGTTTTTTTTTTTAGGGGTGGTGGTTTTTTTATTGGTTTTTTTTAAGGTGGGGTGAGTTTCTTTTTTTTTTAGGTGGTGAGTTTCTTTTTTTTTTTTAGGTGGGGGTGAGTTGCTTTTTTTAGGTGGGGTGGGGTTTTAATTTTTTTTAGGTTTTTTTTTTTTTTTTTAGGCGGGGTGGTTTTTTTTTTAGGTTTTTTTTTTTTTTTTTAGGTGAGTTTATTTTTTTTTAGGTGGGGTGTGTTTCTTTTTTTTTTAGGTGGGGGTGGGGTTTTTTTAAGGTGTTTTTTTTTAGGTGGGGTTTTTTTTTTTTTAGGTGGGGTGGGTTTTTTTTTTTTTAGGTGGGGTGGTTTTATTTTTTAGGTGGGTTGTTTCTTTTTTTTTTTAGGTGGAGTGAGTTTCTTTTTTTTAGGTGGGGTGAGTTTCTTTTAGGTTGGGTGGGTTTTTTTTTTTTTTTAGGTGGGTTTGTTTTTGAGCTGGGTGTTTCTTTTTTTAGGTTGGGTGGGTTTCTTTTTTAGGTTGGGTGTCTTTTTTTAGGTTGGGTGAGTTTTTTTTTTTTTAGGTGGGGTGAGTTTCTTTTTTTTAGGTTGGGTGGGTTGTTTTTTTTAGGTGGGATGCGTTTTTGTTTTTTTGGTTGGGTGAGTATCTTTTTTTTTTTAGGTGGGGTGAGTTTCTTTCTTCTAGGTTGGGTGGGTTTGGGTGGGATCTGGGCTACTATAGTTTATTGTGTGGTGGACATATGAATGATATGATATTAGTGTTTGCTTGATGAATAGATTAACCCCTTGAGACCCAGAACGTAATTTCCATTGTAATTTGGGTGCCATTAGAAGATTTTTAGTGACTATATGCAAATTTTTATAGATATGACCTGTTTAGTATCCCTGTCCACTAACTAATTTGGTATATTCAGTTACTGTTCGTTATTTTATGGCTCGACAACATACAATTTTCTATAGCAAAGGAAAGATTTGGGTGTGAAGGGGTTAATACATCAATCGAGTCTAACTACATAATTACCTAAAGGAAGTTTGTTAGCGGCATCGGGTCCCTTCGACTTCCTCTTCTTCTTGCCGACCCTGGTGGGCACTGGAGGCTCGTATTTCTTCTTCTTGTCCTTCTTGTCATCACCCCCCTGACTCCCGCCCCCCGACCCACTGCTATTGGTTTGACCCTGAAAACAACACAAGACACGGTACACATTTAGTTTATGACTGTTGCAAGACTTTCAGACAAGTTCGATTTTTTTTGCTTAATATGTGATGCTTTTCGTAATGGAGATAGTTCTTTCCAAACCTCAAAAAAATATATTTTTTTGCTATTCGAAAAAATTATGACAAATTTCTAAAAATAAACTTTTTAGACGTTTTGACGGAAAAAAACACTCATTTGTAAAAGAATCAAATAATAAATTAATCAAACCTAACCCTCAAACTAACCTAACCAAGCCGAGCCTATGAAAAAAATAATGTTTGCACATTTCATTGTTACTTTCACCTTCGTTACGACCTATAGAAACAGTAGAAAGGTGAAAAATACTTTAATCCAGACACAGTCATGTTCTAAATATTAGCTCAAAGGATTTCAGGTAGTACTAACACCTCAGATTCTCATGAAAATTGGTCTAGAAGAATTTTCCGCAAAGCTGAACACGAATCTGGAGTCAATTTTTCATGACTACATTTTTTATCCCTATTTCATCCTATATTTCCTTATGAATTGCAACGCGAATAACCATAATTTCCCTCTTCTTTGCGTGATGCTGATCTCATATCATAAATCACGACAATGATCCTAACTAAAAAGTCACACAACAAATCAAATGAGGGTCATCTGGTTTCTATGATCTAAAATTTCTTCTTTCTAAATCATAACCAAAACGGCCGCCGTATCTTTACGTAGCCGCGGCGTTTATGGATACGGCTCCGTAGCCCCGGCCCCATCGTGACTAGGTACGAGCTAAAATAAGTCAAACATTTATGAAAGAGATCAACAGAAAATGAAAGAGACAAAATTGACAGATAATAAAGGAAACAAAAGACAATTAGATAATAAATAAGTCACCACACGACCGCGACACAAAGCACTGTTGCAGTCGTCCACTCGTCCATATATACACCATATTTAATACACTTTTCCCACCTCAAACACATTAAAAACACATTGCAGTGTCACTAAATGAGCCAAACACACCAAATAATGTATATAATAGTTAGACTTAGCTAAGAAATCAAGTTATTTATGAGAATTCAGCACAGCGCGTCCACCCCTTACCATGGCTTGCGGTTCTTCTGACTTTTGTTGACACACGTATGGACTCTCGACTTCAACTTTTCTACCTACAGCTCCAAATCCTTATTCTATCCTGTATTTTTGCATTAGAATAATGATCTTCATATTTTTCTACTTTTTATTTTAATAACATTCAAAACATTTATCTCTTCTAAATGTTTGGGAAGTCGATGTAATGAAAAGGTCTTCCCTTCAAAATGTAATATCATATGTACTTAAATTTTGTTTATTAAGTTTCTTTTCCTCATAATTTTGAATATATTGGAGTAGTAATAGGTACTTACCGTAGCTAGTAAATGTAGATTTTTTTCACATTAATGCCTATAGCGCCCCTAAACGCTAATTGGCTGTTAAGAATGTAAATTAACCTAACGGTACGGTAGTGATTGACCCTTAGAATTAGAATTAGAATGTGGCAAGAAGTATTTGGGGAGGCGGTGGCCGAGTGGTTAGTATCTTGGAGTAGTGAGCTCGATGACCTGATCGAGTTCGAATCCTGCCGGGGGCAACTCTTCCAGCCATCTTTAACGCGGTCGACAGGAGCCTGGGAGGTAAGCACAAGTTCCCATGTTCAAGTTCCACCAAGCAACTGTAAAATCTATCGTCGAGTGGCCGAAGAAACCCATATGTTGCATACCTGTTCTTTAAAATCGCGACTTCAAGTGCGGCGGAGGGAACACCAGGTGGCAGCATGAGCCTAATTAAGCGCCAGACCATCACAGACCTTCACCTATAGATCACAGGTGTCACTATAAAAATCCAACCTGCGCCATCACGGGCAAGGACTAACCATCACGACCCTTCAGAATGTGCAGGGCCAACCACCTCGCCACCACCTCAACCACCTTGGCAACCGCCAAAAAAAAAAAAAAAAAAAAAAAAAAAAAAAAAAAAATAATAATAATAATAATAATAATAATAATAATAATAATAATAATAATAATAATAATAATAATAATAATAATAATAATAATAATAATAATAATAATAATAATAATAATAATAATAATAATAATAATAATTTGCTTTCTCTTATTTTTCCTATAGACTTTGATTTGAGCAGCTTTTTCTTTTTCTAAATCTATCTAAAAATTTCCTATTGTACCAAAATTCGCGCAATGCACAAGACATTCGAAGTTACAAAAATTGTTCTAATATTTCAAGAAATCAATATGAATTCGAACATAGGATTCATTTACTGCATTTTTTGCTTAACGCACAAGTTTCCAGGAGGAACGTATAGCTTCTTGTGCGTTAAGCAAGGTCTAGCTGTCTGGATCCTGGTCTGGGTGCAGGGTCACCACATACCGTACCTCAGTGGAGCAGATGGAAATATTTAGGCTACTGGTAATATTGATAATAGTACATCTAATACCGTGAATTACCACTAGTTAGTTGACTCAGATGATATAGAAAATCTTACCTCTGGCCTGGAATAATCAGGGTATAATTTCAGTCATTGATCAGATTGGTCAGGATTTCAGTCTTATTCAAGGGAAAAAATAAATCTTACATTTATAAATACGGTAACTCGTCTCCCTCTCCCATCCTCTCAACAATATTTTTTTCACTTCTCTCTACAAAATTTAAATGCTTCACCTAATAATTTTCTTTCTTTCTCTTTTAACTTCACATTTTTCATTACATCATACCATCATGTTGCCTTCGTGGTATAATGGCTAGCGCGCCTGGCTACGAATCTGCGGGCCCTGATTAGAATCCGGGCCAGGTCAAGTCGGCGGCCAGCCCAAACACCTGTTCTTCTTCCCTTTCGGGGTTGATAAATGGGTACCTGGGGAAGGTAACTGTGGTAACCCGGATGTCACACTAGCCCTGTGTCCCGGGATAACGGGTTCTCACCCACCACAGGCTGAAAGGCTAATGCAACGGAGATGAGCACTGAGGCCACGCGCAGCATAGCGTATGCCTCCATCTTTACCTTCTACCGTAAATAACACTATAGTCGCCAGGCGCCATATATTATAAATTTTAGCATCACTGCAGACTTGTATGTGCCACTAAAGAGGCATGCACAGTAGTCAGTAGTTTATATTATGTATGTCTTTAGTGGCATACAAATCTGGGATGCTAAAATTTGTAATATACGGCGCCTAACAACATTAGTGCAGTGGCGACTATAATGTTATTGATGGTAGGAGATTGGCCAACGATAGAAAAAAAGTTAACAACAAAAACCTTGCTAAATGCCAGTCCCCGTATAACAGACAGTGAGGGTCCCTCATGGACGTTATAATGTTGTTAGTTTTTGTACGCTTCAATTTCACCCTTCATCAATGCATGGCATCCTAATAACAAGACTCAACATGCTGGAGGTTCTCATTGCAAACAGTACAAATCTGTTCCTCCGTTCCCACAACACACAATGCTGGTGAGATAGTTTGTGGTAATCACTAGACCCTTCACCTCTTGTAAACCAGACTAAATTTCTATAATTATATACTATAACTATATTTAAAACATACTTACTAAAACATATTACTTAAAACAATATATTAAATAACTATATTTCTCTTCAAATGACTAAGTAAACCATATTCAGGAAAATAAATGTTTATTACCCTAAATGATGGATATAATAATCCTGCCATTGTATTTTCACTTAAATTATGTTCTCTTTGATTTCTCACACACTTGAATCATTTATAGATTCATCCCTAAGTCATTGTCTCTTTACTGAAAACAGTTCCATGGTATCAAAATAAAGAAATTTTCACATACAATTTTTGCCTTCCTTGCAAAGACAGACAAATTGATTTTTCCATTATGAAAATGTAAACAATTACCATTATTCTTGTATTTTGTGATTTCATTAGATCACAAGTAATTTTACGCTGACAAAAAAAAAAAAAAATAGTGTGCAAGTAAATTACTGTACTTTTGTTTTCTGGTTTTAGATTTCCTTTCTTCCTACACTGTGGACATGCAACCAATGAATAGCATCAGCACTAAACAAAATCAATACACCAAATTTACACTCAGATGTAAAACTATACAAGTAAATATTGATATCTTCCACCCGTGACGCTAGCAAAGAGGCGAGGCTTGCTACACTCACTGACACTATTGCATGATGAGTAACAAGACCTCACAGAGCTTCCTAGGCAGCTTATACATGGCAAGGACGAGCAGGACATGGGAGTCAGCTAGCTATCACTCCCTGCACTAATTCTTCCACTGGCATGTACTGGGCTCTACATCCAGCTCTTCACTGCTCATACAGACCCTTACAACCACCCCTCACTGATTACTGAGCCCCATACCAACTGCAACAGAGCCACAACTATGCTTTTACCGCTGTTAACTGAGTCTCAACCTTCACTTCTGGTACTGATCCCCTATACTGTCTTCATTTTGGCAAGGACACTCACGATAGCTTAGTTCTGGCGACTCCACTTTCCCTGGCGGGCTGGGTATAGCTCCGAACGGGATGATGATTACCTATAGTCTATTTTTTTTTTATGGTCAAAATGCACTAAGGAAGCCACGCCCCCTGCCTCCCCTTCTATTCTACTGGGCAGTTGATTGGTGCATTCCTTATATCATCACTACCAATCACAATATCTTCACTACTTAACAGCGTGTGACCACTGGACAGAGCAATCTTCCCTACAGAGGGATTTTTGATTTTGTCACCCTCTGTAGTGAAGATTGCTCTGTCCAGTGGTCACGCGCTGTTAAGTAGTGAAGATATTGTGATTGGTAGTAATGATATAAGGAATGCACCAATCAGCTGCCCCGAAGAATAGAAGGAGAGGCAGGGGGCGTGGCTTCCTTAGTGCATTTTGACCATAATAAAAAAAATAGACTATAGGTATAGTTCCGAACGGGATGATGATTACCTACTAGTCATATTAAGTAGTCAACATAAAATGCTCGCTGATATCAAGTATCTCAGCTACCCAGCCCGCCAGAGGTAGTGGAGTCGCCAAGACTATCGTGTTACTATCGTGAGTGGCCTCGTCAAACTGAATGCAGTATAGTGGTATAAAGCCTACCTACTCATCACCTTCACCCACTCAGCCAGCACAACACAGCCCTCACCTACTGTCAGGGAGGGTCAGGGGAGCTAGGAAGGCAGGCATTCATCGTCACGTCAAAAGCATTCACTCACGCATGTAAGCAAAAATATGGGGATGTTTCTTTTCATTTGTTTTGTTTACTTCACACGGTGTTTTTATGTCTATGAGATGTGTTCGTTTGTGTGTTTTCATGTGGTTAATTCAAGTCTGCAAACATCTACAGCATGTCATAATTTTCCTGCACAAATATATATATATCGAGTAAAATGTATACATGACCTAAAATGGTTTACGCCACACTATGATAAGTGATTAGAAGGCGACGTATAGGAAATGATAGGTATACTAGGATGTGTGTTTGCATTTCCAATCCTTCATGAGAATACACCAGATGGTTCAAAAGATTTTTAAAAATTACATAGTTTTATTCAGTATGTAAAATGCAGCTTTTTTTCTACACTATGTAAATGAGAGAGAGAGAGAGCAAGAGAGAGAGAGAAAGAGAGAGTGTGTGAGACAGACAGAGAGGAAGAGAGAGAGAGAGAGAGAAAGGAGGTGGAGGAGAAACAAATTAAAAGAGCTTGTCCTTGTCTGCACTGGAGAGCAACGACAGCAATCAAACAAACAATGATGGTAATGAACATGAGTTGTACCTTGAGCTTCATTGCGTCACACTGAGCCTCGGCTACACGTATACACGCACACACGCACGCAGCAATTAAATACAGTACATGTGCGCGATGGCTGAAATATACAAAATGGTTGGTTGGTTGAATTGTCAGGTCTAAAAGAGTCAAAAAGGGTCCGCCGAGCCTAAAGAAAATAGTCTGCTTGGGGTTTCTTGGCAGGAATTCCTCGACTCTCCTGCGGCGCCGCCTCAAAGATGGTGAAGTCACGTTTAAGGTTCTCGTCCAGCTCCAGGATGGCCGCTACGTTGCCACACCTGTTACATAAGAACATAAGAAAATAAGGAAGCTACAAGAGGCCGTGAGACCTACACGAGGTAGTTCCTGTTACTTAACTCTACCTACATCCACCTCTCTTCCCCATCCATGAATTTATCCAGACTCCTTTTAAAGACCCCAATAGACTCCGCATTGACCACCTGAAGACTGAGTTTATTCCAATCATTCACCACCCTATTTGTGAACCAGTTTCTCCCTATTTTCTTTTTAAATTATGCTTTTCCAGCTTGAATCCGTCTTGTTCTACCCTGATTACTAGCCGTAAACCCTGCTTTCTAGCCTGTTGGGCGCATGGGAGGCAGGTGTAAGTTATAGAAGGGTAGGTTAAGGGTGTTGTTGTGGGCATGGGAGGCAGGTGTAAGTTATAGAAGGGTAGGTTAAGGGTGTTGTTGTGGGCATGGGAGGCAGGTGTAAGTTATAGAAGGGTAGGTTAAGGGTGTTGTTGTGGGCATGGGAGGCAGGTGTGAGTTATAGAAGGGTAGGTTAAGGGTGTTGTTGTGGGCATGGGAGGCAGGTGTAAGTTATAGAAGGGTAGGTTAAGGGTGTTGTTGTGGGCATGGGAGGCAGGTGTGAGTTATAGAAGGGTAGGTTAAGGGTGTTGAAAAGGATCTGGCAGAAATGGGCATTGAAGAGGTTGAGGCAATGGATAGAGATAGTTAGGAGCGTATGATCACTGGCTCCTTTTGAATACTTTCTAAAACTTAGGGATAGGCCTATCAATAGGCTAATGCAAGAGTGAATCAGTATCTTTACTCTTTTATCCCTTTCACTGGCAAACTCTGGAACTCTCTTTTTATTTCTATTTTTCCTCCTTCCAACGACTTAAATCTTTTCAAGAGAGGAATAACAAAACACCTCCCAAACTAAATTGGCCCACCCCTCTTTCTTTATTCTCTTACTGTCTTCTTTATAAGGACTGATTTAGGTACAACTAAGTAGGCTTTTTGTGTAAAAAAATATATACCCTACTTTTACCTGGTTTCTAACAGCTCTTAACCTATCTCCATCTATGAAGAATAAGATGCAAACACAAATAATAATAAAAAATCAATACTCACTCCAGGATGCTATGAAAAAAAATAACATCCCGTAATGCTAGTGACCTAACCCTGAAAAAAAAAAGAGAGAGAGAGAGAGAGAGAGAGAGAGAGAGAGAGAGAGAGAGAGAGAGAGAGAGAGAGGGGAGAGAGAGAGAGAGGGAGAGAGAGAGAGAGAGAGAGAGAGAGAGAGAGAGAGAAGAGAGAGAGAGAGAGAGAGAGAGAGAGAGAGAGAGAGAGAGAGAGAGAGAGAGAGAGAGAGAGAGAGAGAGAGAGAGAGAGAGAGAGAGAGAGAGAGAGAGAGAGAGAGAGAGAGAGAGAGAGAGAGAGAGAGAGAGAGAGAGAGAAGAGAGAGAGAGAGAGAAGAGAGAGAGAAGAGAGAGAGAGAGAGAGAGAGAGAGAGAGAGAGAGAGAGAGAGAGAGAGAGAGAGAAAGAAAGAGAGAGAGAGAGCAACACATCACAACAACACACCTGTAGCAATAGTTGGGTGCCGACCAGACCGTGAGTACCGTGTTGTTGAAGTGCCACTTGTAGCCCTCCATGACCAGCTGGTGGGCGCGGCAGATCATGTCAATGCCGTTGGTGTCGTTGAACTGGGCCACCACATCCGAGCCAAAGAGGTAGCCAGCACCCCTCGGACTCACCCCCCACCCCTGCGTGTCTGTGGGAGGCGGGAGAATTTAATTAACCCCTTGAGACCCAGAACGTAATTTCCATTGTAATTTGGCTACCATTAGACGATTTTTAGTGAATATAAGCAATATTTTATAGATATGACCTGTTTAGTATCTTAGTCCACTAGATAATTTGGTATATTCAGTTACTTTTCGTAATTTTATGGCTTGACAACAGACAATTTTATATAGCAAAGAAAAGATCTGGGCGTGAAGGGGTTAATGCTAAAAAGGGGAAAATGTGCCAGACATCAGAGGTCATATGGCACTAGGGCAAAGCATAATAAAGGGGAGGGGTTATAGAGAAAGAGTGAAACGGTGAGGCATAAATTGGGAATTGGGACGTGGGAGAGACAAAGCAGTGAAGGGTAAGTTGAAATAAACACATAATACACAGACATACAGACACACCACTCACACACCACATTTTTTTTTTTTTTTTGTTTATAGCGCCTGTAGGCATATGGAGAGTCTTGATGTTGGTCAAACTCGCCCGTTGGTGGCGCAGGCTGGATTTTTATAGTGACACATGTGGTCTCAGGTGAAGATCTCATTTTCTATGATAATCATCTTTCATCATCATCTTTCTACGTATTATAATTTTTGCCGCTTGGAATTAGGAATCTCTAGGGTTGTTGTGTGAAGGGAAAGGATTGTACAAGATTTTTTTTCTTTTCTTAGCTCTCTTTTGTTATTCTATTTTCTCAGCTCCTTCAATCCAAGATATAAAACATCACTGATACAATAGTTGAACTTACCCTTCACTGTTTTCTGTCCCTCGTCCCACAGATCAAATATTTCAGTTTTTTTGCTTTGGGTTATCTTACATTTTTGGGTTTTTTAGTGTGTACCTGTGATTTTTTTGGGTATGTGATTTAAGCGAGTGGTAGACAGGGTGTGTGGGTATGTGGTGTGTGAGTGGTGTGTCTGTGTGTCCCATATATATCCCATGTCTGTATGTCTGTATAACTAAAAAATGTAAGATAACCCAAAGCAAAAAAACTGAAATATTTGATCTGTGGGACGAGGGACAGAAAACAGTGAAGGGTAAGTTCAACTATTGTCTCAGTGATGTTTTATATCTTGGATTGAAGGAGCTGAGAAAATAGAATAACAAAAGAGAGCTAAGAAAAGAAAAAAAAATCATTTGTACAATCCTTTCCCTTCACACAACAACCCTAGAGATTCCTAATTCCAAGCGGCAAAAATTATGATAGCAGTAAAAAACCAAACATAATATAATCATAATAATAATAATAAATAAATAAAATGACATGTATGCAAAAAATCATCTAAATATTAACTAAGCAAATAAATAAGCAAACATATCAATCCATAATCAACAATAAATTTTTGTTCTCTTTTTTTAACTCACATATGTACACCACCCGAACACTATAGTCTATTTTATTTATTATGGTCAAAATGCACTAAGGAAGCCACGCCCCCTGCTTCCCCTTACATTCTACGGGGCAGCTGATTGGTGCATTCCTCGTATCATCACTACCAATCACAATATCTTCACTACTTAACAGCGCGTGACCCCTGGACAGAGCAAGCTTCACTACAAAGGGATTTTTTATTTTGTCACCCTTTATAGCGAAGATTGCTCTGCCCAGTGGTCACGCGCTGTTAAGTAGTGAAGATATTGTGATTGGTAGTGCTGATACAAGGAGTGCACCAATCAGCTGCTACGTAGAAAAGGGGAGAAGGTAGGGGGCGTGGCTTCCTTAGTGCATTTTGACCATAATAAATAAAATAGACTACATAAGAGAGTAAGAATACATATTGACCTCACCTTCTGGGTCGGACCACAGCAGGTCACACATGGGCCCGTCGTGGGGCACCTCCTGCTTGCGGTCTATGGTGCGGATCTGGTCTAGGGTCTGGATGCTCGGGGACAGGCCTCCGTGCACACAAAATATCTGTGAGAGGAGAAGGGACGTTAATGATGAGGGGACAATGCCAATGAGACAAACCTAACCTCACCTAAATAACTAAACCCCTAACTCCCGGCCGGCATGAAAACCAAACTCCCGGCCGGCATGAAGACCCTAACCTCCCGCCGCATGAAAACCCTAACCTCCGGCGGCATGAAAACCTAACCTCCGGCCGGCATGAAAACCCCTAACCTCCGGCCGCATGAAAACCCTAACCTCCCGGCCGGCATGAAAACCCCTAACCTCCCGGCGCGCATGAAGACCCTAACCTCCGGCCGGCATGAAAACCCTAACCTCCCGGCCGCATGAAGACCTAACCTCCGGCGGCATGAAATCCTAACCTCCGCCGGCATGAAAACCCTAACCTCCCGGCCGCATGAAGACCTAACCTCCAGCCGGCATGAAGACCTAACTCCCGGCCGCATGAAGACCCCTAACTCCGGCGGCATGAAGCCCTAACCTCCGGCCGGCATGAAGACCCTAACCTCCGGCGGCATGAACCCCTAACCTCCAGCCGGCATGAAAAACTCCTAACTCCCGGCGCATGAAGACCCTAACCTCCCAGCCGGCATGAAGACCCTAACCTCCAGCCGGCATGAGACCTAACCTCCCGGCCGGCATGAAGCCCTAACCTCCCAGCCGGCATGGAAACCCTAACCTCCGGCGGCATGAAAACCCTAACCTCACGGCCGGCATGAAACCCTAACCTCCAGCCGGCATGAGACCCTACCTCCCAGCGGCATGAAGACCCCTAACCTCCCAGCGGCAGAAGACCCCTAACTCCCGGCCGGCATGAAGACCTAACCTCCCGGCGGCATGAAGACCCTAACCTCCGGCCGCATAAGACCCTAAACCTCCCGGCCGGCATGAAGACCCTAACCTCCCGGCCGGCATGAAAACCCCTAACCTCCCAGCCGGCATGAAAACTCCTAACCTCCCGGCCGGCATGAAGACCCTAACCTCCCAGCCGGCATGAAGACCCTAACCTCCCGGCCGGCATGAAGACCCCTAACCTCCCAGCCGGCATGAAAACCCCTAACCTCCGGCCGGCATGAAAACCCCAAACCTCACGGCCGGCATGAAAACCCCTAACCTCCCAGCCGGCATGAAGACCCCTAACCTCCCAGCCAGCATGAAAACCCCTAACCTCACGGCCGGCATGAAAAACCCTAACCTCCCAGCCGGCATGAAAACCCCTAACCTCCCAGCCGGCATGAAAACCCCTAACCTCCCGGCCGGCATGAAAACCCCTAACCTCACGGCCGGTGTTGCATAAAATAGGTAACGCCTCAAAATAAGTAGCGCTTTACCTCACCCCCCCCGCCTGTCAACTCTTCCCTTGTCTATTTCACCTGGGATACTAAAACATTTTCATTAGTTTGGGTCTGTGTGAGTGAGGGCATCAGCTGATTGTTGTGTGACAGTGTTTTAAGGCAATCTCTTCTCTCCTGTCTCCTCCAGTACCTCCAGCAACCACAGTACCACACACGTCTTGGTTAATCACTTGTAATGAAGTATTTTGTGGTAAATAAGAAAGGAACGGCGGGGGGGTGAGATAAGGCGCTACTTATTTCGAGGCGTTACCTATTTTATGCAACACCATCATGAAAACCATAGATTCCTAGTTCCAGGTGGTAAAAATTATAACAGTAAAAAAAAAAAGGTAGAATAGTGAAGTGGATGTAAACAATAATCTTAAAAATAAATAAGCAAATATATCTGAAACACTCATTCTGTGTACATTAGATTTTCCTGTCAACCCAATATTCTCCACTATAGTCTATTTTTTTTAACTAGGCAAAAATTCCATTCTATCTTAAGGTCCCATGCTTAAAATGATGCCTATGTTTACCTGATAATATGGTTAACTATGATAAAATACAACTGAAATTTAGAAGAAGCGTAGTATTCCCTTCTCCTGGCATCAAATATCAGTCAGTAAGCAGCAAGGAGGCAGGATTTTTTCACCTCGTAAAAAAAAACAGACTATAGTATATAAGTATTCTCTGATGTCTATGGTGAGACACTGTAGAATATGGAGGTACTGTATAGGAGGCAAAAGAATAGAATATGAGTTGAAAGTTTCCCTTATTCTTACAAAACCAAAAAAACTGAAATATTTTATCTGCGGGACGAGGGACAGAAAACAGTGAAGGGTAAGTTCAACTATTGTATCAGTGATGTTTTATATCTTGGATTGAAGGAGCTGAGAAAATAGAATAACAAAAGAGGACTAAAAAAAATATATAAAAACTTGTACAATCCTTTCCCTTCACACAACAACCCTATTCTTATCCTTGTTCCCTCACACATAAAGGCAAAGGCAAAAAATGTGCACCAATTGAAGGAAAGACTGGATAAATGTAGAGACGGAGACGGGACCGCACCAATGTAGCTCAGGCCCTGTAAAACACAACCAGGCAAATACACATGGCAGAACAGACAAGGTTACCAGCCAGCCTTTCTATATTCCCTTACTGTCTCTTTTATGGGGACTGGCAGCTAGGGGGCTTTTTGTTACTTCTTTTATTTCTTTTGCCATCGACCAGTCCTTTGCGATGTCACAAAAAAAAAAAAAAAAAAAAAAAAAAAAAAAAAAAAAAAAAAAAAAAAAAAAAAAAAAAAAAAAAAAAAACCTTTGTGATGTAAAATAGAAAAGAAAAGACCTTGACCAGTCTTTTGTGATGGGGGAAAAAAAAAAAAAAAAAAAAAAAAAAAAAACTGACCGATCCTTTGTGATGTAAAAAAAAATCCTTGACCGGTCCTGACGAAAAGAAAAAAAAAACGAAAAATAAAAAATGGGAAAAAATTAATAAATAAATAAATAAATAAATAAATAAAAAAAATAAAAAATTTGTCTAATGTTACCCAAATAACAATGGAAATTTCGTTCTGGGTCTCAAGGGGTTAAATCGCGCACCTTTCCGTCGATGATTGCGGAGAGTGAGAGGTAGTCGAAGATCTCCGTGCAGTATCTCCACACGGTGATGGAGCCGTACTTCCGGAGGCACTCGTCGTAGAAGCCGTACACCTGAGTGATCTGCCGCGACTCATGGTTCCCCCGGATCAGCGTTATCCTGTCCGGGTACCTCACCTGACGGGGGAAAAGAAATATTAAATAAATAAATAAATAAATAAATAAATAAATAAATAAACAAAATTACATTAACCCCTTCACGCCCAGAACTTTTCTTTGCTATATAAAATTATCTGTTGTGAGCCATAAAATTACGAAAAGTGACTGAATGTGCCAAATTAGTTAGTTGACAAGGATACTAAACAGGTCATAGCTATAAAATATTGTTTATATTCACTAAAAATCATCTAATGGTACCCAAATTACAATGGAAATTACGTTATGGGTGTGAAGGGGTTATTACATCATACACACAATCCCTACAGTCTATTTTTTTTAACGAGGCAAAAACTCCATTCTATCTTAAGGTCTAGTGTTTAAAATTATGTCTATGTTTACCTGATCATATGGTTAACTATGATAAAATACAGCTGTAATTTAGAAGAAGCGTAGTATTCCCTTCTCCTGACATCAAATATCAGTTAGTAAGCAGGAAAAGGTCAGGAATTTTTGCCTTATTAAAAAAAATAGACTATAGTAATGCGAGGGCCCGAGGAGCACAGCCGGCCTCAGCGCCTCACCTTGAGCGCCAGCAGCAGCAGGAAGGTCTCCACGCTATAGAAGCCGCGGTCCACAAAGTCTCCCATGAAGAGGTAGTTGGTGTCGGGCACATCGCCGCCCACCTTGAACAGCTCCTTCAGGTCATAGAACTGGCCGTGGATGTCCCCGCACACCTGTCCCATCAAAACACACACACATGCAACGTCAGATACAATAATAATAATAATAATAATGATAGTAATGATGATAACAACCCTCACCTTCAATAACAACAATAATAAACTAGCAGCAGATAACAATGTTCTCTCCTCTCTCTCTTACACCTGTCCCATCACAACACACACACACACGCAACGTCAGATACAATAATAATAATAATGATGATAACAACCCTCACCTTCAATAACAACAATAATAAACCAGCAGAAGATAACAATGTTCTCTCCTCTTTCTCTCTCTCACCAGCACACACACACACACACGCAACGTCAGATACAATAATAATAATAATGATGATAGTAATGATAACAACCCTCACCTTTAATAACAACAATAATAAACCAGCAGCAGATAACAATGTTCCCTCCTCTCTCTCTCTTTCTCTTACACCTGCCCAGACACACACACACACACACGCAACGTTAGATACATGATCAAGATGGAAAATACATAGAAGTACCGAATTTTGCTGTCCTTAACTTATTTGTGCTTAACCCCTTCACGCCCAAATCTTTCCTTTGCTATATAAAATCGTCTGTTGTTAGCCATAAAATTACGAAAAGAAGCTGAATATACAAAATTAGCTAGTGGACAAGGGTATCAAACAGGTCATATCTATAAAATATTATTTATATTCACTAAAAATTGTCTAATGGTACCCAAATTACAATGGAAATTACGTTCTGGGCCTCAAGGAGTTAAGTTGTCATCAGATTCCTAGAAATGAGGTGTTTCAAATTACATCACCAATATGTATGTAATGCCAAAATATACCTAGACTATGCGGATGTATCAGTTTGGTCTGGTTGGTACCGTTACCGACTGTGGGTTTATTGGAAGGCGAAAGTCTATACTGTGTGGGTTTGAGTCCTCACCAAGATCAATATACAGGGAGGTCCCGTTATACGAGCATTCGGTATACGAGAATCCGATGATACGAGATGTGTAAATTAGGGTCTATTTTCAATATACGAGATCTAAAATCCAATGATATGATATTCAAACTGGGGTGACCAAAATTATCAAGTTAAAAATGCGCACCATACCACTCCCGGGCTGGACAAAGGGGGATTTGGTTGGCCCCAGTGAGGTCACCCCTAGCAAGCCGTGACCTGAAGGGTAATTAAGCATATGGCGCGGCCTGACATTTATGGGTAATTAGCAGGTGTGCGGCCCCAACCTTGGGACCGCAGTCAGGTCACCCTTAGCAAGGCGTGACCTGAAGGGTAATTAAGCATATGGCGCGGCCTGACCTTTAGGGGTAATTAGCAGGTGTGCAGCCCCAGCCTTGGGACCCCTACACTACCTTCTCTTGTATCACGCGGCGTCCCCTACATTACAACGTCTTTTTTGCTTGTTATGCATGTTTTATGTTTAATTAATGTGCAGTTATGTTATTTTGTGTGCTATTTTCTTTTTCAGAATGCTTTTTCTACAGAATAGGTAGTACAGTGTGGGTAATATAGACGCTGTGTGTTTGTTGTGTTTGCTATAGTTTATTTTAGCTAGAAAAACATGTTTTTTTCTTTTTTCTTTTTTTAATTGATGGGATCCTGGAACCAAACCTATATTTTACCATTAGTTATGTGTTTCGTTATACGAGATTTCGCTTTACGAGTATGCCAGGTGGAACCTAACTGCTCGTATCTTCGGGACCTCCCTGTAGTTCCCTGTCCCAGCCTCCATGACCAGTTCCTACATCCGTACCCTTTCTAGTCATGAGGGCTGCAGCTTCCCCTTCAGAATAACACCACGACGACAACAGAGAAGAATAGAAGAGGGAAAGTGCTCAAGAAGTGGCCGTCACGGCACAACACAAAACATTACTGGTGGTACACACACATATATATATATATATATATATATATATATATAATATATATATATATATATATATATATATATATATATATATATATATGAGGATGTTCAGGGCGGCAAAAACACTCGTCATTTCTTCGGGGTTCTTAATGTGTGCGTGCAACGTTTCGCCAAGGCACTTGGCATCATCAGGCTAAAATGGTTTATATTCGTTAAAATAATACTAAAAACTGCTAAAAGCAAACATCTAAAAAATTTAAAGCAATAAAATAATCCTATATTATCTAAAAACTAAAAAAATAATTTATAATTTAACAAACCTTGAAGTGTATGCTGTCTAGGTTGGCAGAGGACTGAATGAACAATGATATTACAGGTAGCATTTCGGTTCCTATGAGGCGATCGGAACGAGAGTCCGAGGATCGAAACAGTGTGATATCGAGTCTTACAACTCGAACACTCAAATTCATTATATAATTTATGAATTTGAGTGTTCGAGTTGTAAGACTCGATACATTGGCGAGACGTCGAGAAATCTAACCCTTAGGTTTGCAGAACATAAAGGTGTTTCTGTTCGTACTGGCCGACCTATTTCTTCCCCTTCTCAATCTGCAATACGTTCTCACTCCCATGATCTTGATCACCCATTCTCTATTGATGATTTTAGAATCTTATCAAAGGCAAACTTCTCTAGTGATACTAAATTATTAGAATCCATACACATCAAGCAATTGTCTCCTGATCTTAATAATCAAGTCACCTCATGCCAATTACATATACTCAAATGATTATCACACTGTTTCGATCCTCCGACTCTCGTTCCGATCGCCTCATAGGAACCGAAATGCTACCTGTAATATGTTCATTCAGTCCTCTGCCAACCTAGACAGCATACACTTCAAGGTTTGTTAAATTATAAATTATTTTTTTAGTTTTTAGATAATATAGGATTATTTTATTGCTTTAAATTTTTAGATGTTTGCTTTTAGCAGTTTTTAGTATTATTTTAACGAATATAAACCATTTTAGCCTGATGATGCCAAGTGCCTTGGCGAAACGTTGCACGCACACATTAAGAACCCCGAAGAAATGACGAGTGTTTTTGCCGCCCTGAACATCCTCATGTTTCAACTTTAACCATAAGTACATATATATATATATCAAATGGCTCTTGTTCTGGTCATTTATCTAACATGAGGAGCATCATTCAATCTCACTAATTAGTACAAAACAAAAGTTGAATGAGTGTCTTCACCCCCCACCCCACCACCCACCCACCGTGACAGGGGAGTCGACGCGCTGCACGTTGCTCTCCTCCACCAGGATCTCTCGGGCCTTGGCACACAGGGCCTTCACCTCCGCCTCCTTGATCACCTCACACCGCCGCAGCTGCTCTATCTGCCGGTCAAGGTCACTGCAGTCACCCATCCTGTCTGCCGATCTGTCCGACTCTCTGTCTGACCGACCGCCCTGACTGCTAGGCTTGGCCCCCGGGTTACCTGTGGGAAGTGTATGATAAAGTTACTACTGCTACTTGAGAATGAGGTGATATTTGTATAAGTTGAGATAGAAAAGGGAGTTCAACAATAATGAGTTCCTGGACCCGACATGACTTATATCTACTAAATCTTATGAGTGACTGAACATAAGAACATAAGGAAGCTACAAGAGGCTGTGAGACCTACAGGTGGTAGTTCCTGTTACTTAACACTACCGACAACCACCTTTCATCCCCATCCATAAAATTGTCCAGCCTCCTTTTAAAACTCCCTATTGACTCCGCACTAACTACCTAATGACCATTCCAATAATTTTTTACCCTATTTGTGAACCAGTTTCTCCCCATTTCTTTTTATAAATCTACATTTTTTCAGTTTGAATCCGTTACTACTACTACTACTACTACAACAGTCTACTACGTACTACTGCTACTTGTGATGTTACTACTATTGTTACCAAAGTCTTGTTAATTTATTTACAGTTTTATAATCAATAATACAATAATACAATGTTGATGGGAGAGAAAGGGGACCATTTGCCCAATATAAGACAACGACTAGATTTCAAAATATGAATCCAGTAAACATAGTTCCTAGGGTTACCTAACGGCTTCTTCCCTCATGACAGGGATATATCAAACACACCAGAAAAACTAATTTTCCTTCAGAAAACCTAACCTATGCTGAATTAAAATAATTATTAGGGCCTTTCTGCTGTAGTAAGAAATGTAACCTAAACAAACATCTACCTTACTCAGAGTCGTCAGAGGATTCGGTAAAAATGGATGAGGATTGCGCGGTCATTTTCTGAGACACTGACTAGTTTTTTCTTGCCTAAAATGAGTGCTTTTTTCAGATGGAGGCATTTAAATTTTTTCCGGAAACGCAATAAATATATATATTTTTTTTTCATCACAAAATCATAGGGTCGCAGTTTCCATTGATAACAATATACCTCCGGGAAAAAAAACTAAAACTTGGCCAGGAAATAATAGTCAGTGTCTCAGAAACCAGGGAAGTGACGGAATTGTACGAAAAGTAGTGTGCCCCGCCCCACCCCGCATTCGCCAGCCAGCCCGCCAGCCGCCGAGAGGCCCCTCTTCCCCGCCAGCGACTTTTTTTTTCCAAACAGGTTTCAAACTTTCGGTTAAGTTTAGGTTAAGTTAGGTTCAGGTTCAATAGTATATTGGTAACTTTGTGTGGGAATCACAATGAGGGTCTTTTCAAGAAAATCCTGTTGTTAGTTTCGGAGCTACAGCCATGCGTAGAGGGCCGCCCACCAGTGCAAACTCGTTTGGGAAACAAATTTCGCGCCCCGCCATGCCGGGAGGATTATTACCCTAACTGAACCAAATCTAACCTCATAACGGAGGGGCTCCGCCCCCCTCGACCCCCCAGGGAGATTATGAACCTAACCGAACCTTAACCGGTATATTCGTTTTATCGCCCCTGCCATATCTCGCTTAATACCTTATGAAGGACTAATATTTTGTCATACACGTCTTCTATTAACCTTCAAACTTCTTGGAAAGCTGTTGCTTTGGTCAAAATCACGGACAAGAATGATCTAATAAGAATAAATAAGGTGCAACTCCCCCGTCGCCATTAGCGCAGTTAGAGACGGCGGGGCAAGCCCTCCCTCACGGACAGCAGCCAGTCTAGGTTAGGTTAAGGTTAGGATTAGTTTAGTTTAAAATAAAGCTAAAATAAAGCTAAACTAAAGCTAAACTAAGCCTAACCTACTCTGGCTGCTGTCCGTGAGAGAAGTCTGGGAGAGGCGCCCGTCCCGCGGTCTAGACTGCACTGATGGCGACGGCGGAGCAGCACTTTATTTATTCTTATTAGATAATTTTTGTCCGTGATTTTGACCAAAGTAACAGCTTTCCAAGAGGTTTGAAGGTTAGTAGAAGACGTGTATTACAAAATATTAGTCCTTCATAAGGTAGTAAGCGAGATATGGCAGGGGCGATAAAACGAATCTTAACCCCTTAACCTAACCTCTCCAAGGGTTGGGGGGCCTCTGGAAGGGGAGGGTGTGTCTGTATGCGTATTAGACAACTATATAGTTTCTATAACATGCATATAAGTTTTGAAGGTTACGCGGAAGTGGATTAATATACAGTATACTGAGCAAAAAATAATACAGTAAACGTAAGTGGTAATGGCGGTAACGACCGCGCAGTTCTGGTCCATTATAACCTAGGATTATTCCTAAGTAGTGACCAATACCAAAATTATACCCATCATAATCTGAAGTTATATGAAGGCTGGCGTGCCTGAGGGTGCTGGCTTCCTCCTATGTCCCTGGCCATGAGTACACATAGCTTTACTTACACTGAAGGGAGCCAAACAGGAACAAACAGGAACAAAGTCAAGGTGAGTAATCCTGAGCTGGAGTTCCCACCTTGAAGCGTTGCGTCACCGTCCTCGACTTCCCCACACCTTACCTGCCTTATTATCCCTCCTACAGGCGCTCCTAGGGTTATACAGGCAGATCTAATAAGCAAACACTCCTCTATGCATACTACAGGCTCAACACTCTTATCGCAGCGTTAATGATTAGGTGAATCACACAAGTTATCTCTCAAAGGCTCGGATCGGGATTCGTCCACCCACCTCTATGACTGGTTATTCACGTATCCTCCCTTCTACCTATCATATCCTAGCTATTGGCGGGTAGGAAATGAATACATGCACTCACGTACCTAGAATAGCCAGCTGTATGTGTGGAGGTATCACCAAAAAACAAGGAAAAACGAGGATTGGAGTCCTCCGCCAACCAGTGCTTCCTCAATCTCTGTCAACACAACAAATGACTGTCTCTATACACAACAATACTCAGCAGTCTAAACTATGTATATTACTTTAGTAGAATCATTATAACAAATTCTATGTATTTTATGTCTTTAATGCGCTCAGAGTAAAAAGTCTTTTTCTTTATTTAATGAGTATTTGATCATGTGATAGACACACATTTGACTAATTTTAACATTTGATTTTGATCTTGACTTTGAGATAAGTATCCAAGGATGTGTTGGGCTGTTACCTTCATGTAACGGCACCCTATGAGTTGAAAACTGATACATAACCAATAAAACATATGAGAGTATAATAGATCAAGGATTCAATATCATACACAAATGAGATTTGCACTTAATTAAGTTACCATTTGATTTATTTTATATTTTTTGTTACTGCTGCTGCTTTAACCATACTTTTTTCTTTGTTCCACATCGATAACAATGCCCCCTTGGTTTCTTCTTATGACCTGCTTTTTCTTGAAGAGAATGAAAATTTCAGAAATATTTTCCTGCTGGTAGGGTGTATACTGTGCTGTCTTGAGTGTTAGGAGTAGTTTATAGTATAAGGATTATATAGGACACAATTAATGTATGGTGATGGTATTTATTTCAGTTCTTTGTGTTTCAGATATTGGTGCCTTTATTGTAAGGAATAAACTTAAGAATTAAGAAGTGTATCCAAAACCCCAGGAAGGAACAGCAAAGTGGCGACGAGGATCTACTACGTAGAACCACTTCAAACAACTTCGACGAGTACCAACTTCTTCTGTGTGTGCACAAGATGGCACATGCAATGGACCCTACCCATAACTACGTCACGGTTTGTTTACATCGGTGCATTGTGGGGATAAGGCGGGGTCGCCGCGGGTGGACCTACGAAGGGAAAACTACGGCGATGGAAGAATTTCGAGTTATTTTGCGCGAAATTGATATTCCAGGTGCTATATTACTGTGCTCTGTTCTCGCTGACAACACTATATAGAAGACCTGAGGTAATGGCTGATGTGCAGAGGCTTCTAAACCAAGAAAACAGAGTCATAACAGAGCCTCGTCAAATGGGAAGCAACTGGTGGGTACGTAATATGTCCCTACCACTTGCTTACTTCTTAATGAGACTTTGCTGTGACTGTTTTCCTGGTTTAGAAGCCTTTGCACATCAACCATCACCTCAGGTCTTCTCTATGTTGTCAGCGAGCACGGAAATATAGCACCTGGAATATCAATTTCGCCCAAAACAACTCGAAAAATGTTCATCGTCGTAGTCTTCTCTTTGTAGGTTGTACATATTCATGGTTATGATAGTATTAAAATACCTTATTAATTGAGTTCCTTTTGTTGTCTTTCCTCATAATAAATAGTGGTACATCATGGTTTAAGTGTTACTTGACGAGCCAATGAATACTCTTGGTTACCGGTCATTTCGCCCACACGTCAATTCACCCACATGTAAGAGTCAATTCGCCCACATGTAAGAGTCAATTCGCCCACTCTAAAGTCAATTCGCCCACACGATCCATGTCATGGAGTCATGTAACTATATCTTCCTCTGGCAGAAATGGAATGAACCACCAGTAACCTTGGGCGAAATGACGGTAAATTTCTAGTGTTTGCCCATACTCTCCCACTTCCCCCAAACAAGTTTGGGGACCGGTGGGAATGCGGGTTTTCGGTTGGGGAACAAATTATGCGTCAGAAATACGTAATTAAAGAGTTGTGTAGGGGGGGTAAAACTCCCTAGATCTAGGGTAATTTCCTTATATCTAGAGAAAATTGCCTAACCAAAATAAACCTAACCTAACCAAAATTAACCAACCCTAGCAGGGGGCTTGACCCACCGATAACCTAACCTAACCAAATCTAACCTAACCTAACCAAATCTAACCTAACCAAATCTAACCTAACCTAACCTAACCATATCTAACCTAAACTACCCAAATCCAACCTACCCTAACCTAACCTAAACAAAACTAACCTAGCTAACCTCCTAGCGGGGGTTGGGGGGTTCTCGACACACTAAACAAATATAACCTAGCCTCCTAGCTCCTAGACTCCATAGTGTGGGCGAAATGACTCCATGGTGTGGCGAAATGGCATGTGGGCGAAATGACCGGATACCATACTCTTGAGTCTATACCAACATCACCAACCTTTGCTTTGATTTATCTTATTACTCCATCCATAAACAAGTTGCATAACCACGGTGACATTACCCATCGTGTGGGCGAATTGACTTAAGAGTGGGCGAATTGACTCTTACATGTGGCGAAATGTCTTGTGGGCGAATTGACGTGTGGGCGAAATGACCGGTAACCAATAGTATTCATTGGCTCGTCAAGTAACACTTAAACCATGATGTACCACTACTTATTATGAGGAAAGACAACAAAAGGAACTCAATTAATAAGGTATTTTAATACTATCATAACCATGAATATGTACAACCTACAAAGAGAAGACTACGACGATGAAAATTTTTAGAGTTGTTTTGGTCGAAATTGATATTCCAGGTGCTGTATTTCCGTGCTCGCTGACAACATAGAGAAGACCTGAGGTGATGGTTGATGTGCAAAGGCTTCTAAACCAGGAAAACAGTCACAGCAGAGTCTCATTAAGAAGTAAGCAAGTGATAGGGACACATTACGTACCTACCAGTTGCTTACCTTTTGACGAGGCTGTTATGACTCTGTTTTCTTGGTTTAGAAGCCTCTGCACATCAGCCATTACCTCAGGTCTTCTCTATAGTGTTCTCAGGGAGAACAGAGCACAGTAATATAGCACCTGGAATATCAATTTCGCGCAAAATAACTCGAAATTCTTCCATCGCCGTAGTTTTCCCTTCGTAGGTCCACCCGCGGCGACCCCGCCTTATCCCCACAATGCACCGATGTAAACAAACCGTGACGTAGTTATGTCTGGGGCCCATTCCCACGTTACAACCGCTCGAGTTTGATGACACCAACCAAGAACAGGCATGGACTGATTCGATTGAACATGCTGAGGATGCGTTTCTGGCTTTTAGTATAACCGAAGATGCTAAGAGTTTAGCACTCCTCCGGTTCTATGGGGGAAAGAAACTGAAAGAGGTCATCAAGACTTTGACACCGGAGATACCAACAGGACAAACAGAGCCCACATACAAAACAACCAAAGTGGCACTAAATGCTTACTTCGTTGAGAAAACCAATGAGGTATTCGAGCGACACAAATTTAGGATGCTTGCACAGGAGCCTGAGGCAACACACAGTTATGTAACTCGCCTACGTACGCAAGGTGCTAAATGCAGCTTCGCCCAGTATAACCTCGACAAAGCCATCATCGACCAGCTGACGGAGAAATGTACTTCCAACAAAATGAGACGAGCATACCTGAAAGAATCAGACATGACAGTGCAGAAAGCCCTTCAACTAGCTTATACATATGAAGCAACAGAGGCTCAAGCAAGTCAGATGGAAAAACACGAGGAAGAAGGCACCAATATCCACAAGGTCACTACGAAATACAAGCAACAACAAAGAAACACCTGGGAGAAAAATAGGAGACAACAAGAAGATGACACGGCACGCAAACAAACAATGAAATGTTTCGGATGTAATGGCTTTGATCACATACACGGTCAGAAAAAATGCCCGGCATATGGGAGAAAATGTAACCACTGTGGAGTCATGAACCATTTCGCAACAGCCTGTATGAAGAAACGTTACAGTCGGAAGGAAAAGGTCAACTTCTTGAAGGAAGATAACTCATCCGACGACGATGATCATGTGCAACACGTGTCGTCAAAACACTCAAGCAACACAGACAGCGACTCCTATGTATTCAGGGTGAAATTCGACGCTTCCTTGGAAGGACAAGTCCTGATAAACGACATCCCCATTAAAATGCTAATCGATTCAGGTGCAAATGTCAACCTTCTGGATGGCGACACTTTCGACCGGGTCACCCAGCTACGTCCGAACATTGTACTCAAACAGACGAAGATGGAACCAAAAGCTTATGGAGACATCCCCATACCACTGAAAGGGAAATTCTTTGCAACATTGACTAATGGATCAACAAGGATTGCACACAAAATGTTGGTTACAAAAGCACGTCAAGGAGGTAACATCTTGGGTAAACGGTCCAGTACAGAACTAGGCTTCCTGACAGTCCAACAGGCGAAGACTGTGAGTGTCAAGGGAATCCCACCGTCAACAAAGGAAATACTGGATCGCAATCTACCAGCCCTTGATGGTCTAGGAAGAATGAAAAACTTCCAACTCAAACTCAAGATCGACGACAGCATCCAACCTGTGGCACAACCACCCCGCCGAGTGCCATTCCACCTACGAAGAGCAGTTGAACAGAAAATCCAGGACATGTTGGACAAGGACATCATCGAGAGGGTGGAGGGCCCGACACCGTGGGTCTCTCCATTGGTGACAGCACCAAAACCAAATGGAGACATCAGAATATGTGCCGACCTCTGGATTGCAAACAAAGTAGTGAAACGCACACACCATCCGATACCGACAGTGGAACAACTACTCAGTGAGGTGAAGGGGGCAAAAAAGTTTTCCAAGGTGGATCTCAACTCATACTACCATCAAATAGAGTTGACCCCTGAATCAAGAGACATCACAGCATTCTCATGCGACTCTGGTATCTACAGATACAAAGTGTTGGTCATGGGCATAACTTCAGCAGCAGAGGAAGGGCAACGTCTACTACACAGATCATCCAGAAATGTCCGAACTGCCGGAACGGTGCGGACGACATCCTCATCTGGGGTAAGGACACCGAAGAACATGACAAAGCCCTAGAAGCAGTACTACAGACATTGAAAAACAACAACCTGACCATAGCTCAACACAAGAGCGTGTTCCACAGGGATGAAGTTGAATTCCATGGCTTCATGGTGTCCAATAAGGGCATCAAACCTACAGACTCAAAAATCGAGGCAGTCAGAAACTTTGTACGCCCAGAGACGGTCCAGGAAGTCCGCAGCTTCCTGGGTCTGATCAATTACCTAACCAGATTCATTCCACGACTCGCAACACTCAGCGAACCTCTGAAGAACTTGACTAGAGCGAACAACAAGTGGAGATGGACAGAGGAGGAGGAGGAGTGTTTCAAACAGCTGAAAGACTCTGTCATACATAGCGAAGCACTTATACACTTCGACCCACAACTGCAAACGTCGCTCATTGTGGACGCCAGTCCAGTGGGACTGGGGGCTATCCTCTGCCAAAGCCATCAAGGCGCACTCAAGCCCGTCAGTTACGCCTCCAGGACCCTGACGAATGTCGAACGCCGGTATTGCCAATTGGAAAAGGAAGCGCTAGCCATAGTATGGGCATGTGAAAAGTTCCACCTTTATCTGTATGGGAAAGAATTTGTCATCATGACCGACCATCAAGCACTGACAACCATTTTCAATCCCAAGAGCAAGCCGTCCGCACGCGTACTACGATGGATCCTACGCATGCAACAGTATGATTACACCGTACAACACATCAAAGGAAGTGAAAATCCCGCTGACATACTGTCAAGACAACCTCTGAAGTATCACGGGGAGGTTTCAGCTGAAGAAAAGCTAGCGGAAGGATTTATTAACCACATTGTGGCCAACAGCGTTCCAAAAGCCCTGCCTCTATCAGAAATAGTGGAAGAATCCAAACAAGATCCGACCCTTAGGGCGATAGAGGAAGCGATCCAAACGAATGATTGGACCAACAAGGTGACGGAACCGTTCAAACATGTAAGGAGCGAACTGACAACAAAACGTGGTGTGGTAGTGCGCGGATCCAGAATTGTCATCCCCAGAAACTTACAACAGCGCACGTTGCAACTGGCGCACGAGACGCACATGGGAATGGTAAAAACAAAAGCACTGCTCCGGGCCAAGGTATGGTGGCCCAACATGGACAAAGATGTGGAAGAAACCGTAAAACGCTGCATACCATGTGTTAGTCTGGACCCAAGAAAACAAGCCAATCCTGTGAACATGGCAATGATGAAGGGGCCTTGGGAAGTGATCCACATTGATATCTGTGGACCATTCCCGAGTGGAGACTACGTAATTGGAATAATTGATGCAGGCTCCAGATGGCCCGAAGCTTTCATAGTCAAATCCACCGATACGAACACGGTTACCTCCATTCTAGAGAGATGTCTTTGCACACATGGCGTTCCCGCAGTTATTGTATCAGGCAACGGACCGCAGTTCAGAGCCAAAGAATTCAGCCGGTTTTGCGATGAATGGGGAATGCGACATCGGAAGGTTACACCTTATCACCCTCAAGCTAACGGAGAAGTTGAAAGATTCTTCGCAACCATGTTGAAAGCCATCCGACCTCTGAACACAGAAGCGAAAGACTGGAGACGGCACCTGGACAAGTTCTTACTGCACTACAGGAGCACCCCACATACTATGACAGGAGAGACTCCAGCCAAGCTCCTTATGGGTAGAGATCTAAAAGTGAAGCTACCACAGCTGCAACACAGCGAAGAGAATCAGAATTGGGAGGCGGCACGGCAAAAGGATCAGATGGAGAAATACAAACTGAAGCTTCGAACAGATACCAAAAACAGAGCCAAGCCAACCCAGATAATGCCAGGAGATAAAGTGCTCCTGAAACAACATAAACACGATAAGCTCACCACGAGATATGATCCCAAACCTTGGGAAGTTAAGGAACGGAGAGGGGACTCAGCCATCATCCAACAAGGAGAGAAGAGGATACTGCGCAGCACATCACAGATGAAGATGATTCCAGAAGGGACAATCAGCAGATGGATAGAGGAGGATGAAGACGGTAACGATCCTTATGATGGACACCTGTCCCACAGTCAGAGATTAGGAGAACATGAAAACAGACAACGCGGAACATCGGGCGAGGGCGAAATCCAACAGGGTGAACGAGATGAAGGAAACGAGGAGGAAGCTCTAACCACCAGACGGCCCAGACGCACAACAAGACGACCACTGAGATATCAAGATAGAGCTGACGATTCTGATAACGATGAGGAAGGTGCAACTGGAGACGCAGGACATGAAACCATTAGACAAAACTAGCGTCTTGAATTGAAGGAGAAGGAAGATGTGCTGTCTTGAGTGTTAGGAGCAGTTTATAGTATAAGGATTATAGGACACATTAATGTATGGTGATGGTAATTATTTCAGTTCTTTGTGTTTCAGATATTGGTGCCTTTATTGTAAGGAATAAACTTAAGAATTAAGAAGTGTATCCAAAACCACAGGAAGGAACAGCAAATATACGTTGAAGGCTTGGACAGGTATATTTAATTTCTCTGTTCCTGTGTAATGGATAAAATCACCAGAGCGTCTTCACCAAGTGGATATACAGCTAGGGTGTCCCAAAAGTCACTATACACTTTAAAAAAAATCATAAAAAATACACAAGAAACTGAGTTTATTCATATTTTTAGCATCAACAAAGGAGTCATTGAAGTTTTACTTGCAGACTTGCCATCACGTTCCAAGGCCTTGAAGACTAGCTGTATACCTCCACATGATTGCACCTCCATTTTCGACAACCTTCAGCCACCTTCGGACGCCTCTTGCTCCGACGTTTTGCAGCATCTCTTCGATCCCGACCGAAATTCTCGAACTTCTGCGATGCATCCGGTAACACGACCACCGTTACGGGGAAAAATTACCTGGAGATGCTGCAGGAGTTTGCTGTGCCACAACTTCAGGCGAGGAGTGACCTTGCTAATGTCTTTTTTCAACAAGACGGAGCCCCTCCCCACTTTGCCAGGTTAGCAAGGGATTTCCTCAACATCAAAGTTTCCTGACCGATGGATCGGTCAAATTTAAGCCGGCCACACACACACCGGCGCGGGCTGTCCGGCCGACAAAAAGTGGCGGGGCATCGTTCGCCGGACGAGACCCACACACACACCGGCCGCCTCATGAAAATATACAGTACACGACTACACGGCGGACCACCGTGGTGACAACATGAATCCGCTGTCCGAAAATGACTTGTTGGTGATGGCTGCATGTGCAGCCATATATAATACCTATATATAATACGTCATACTATATATAATACGTCATATATAATACCTATATTATCATAAATACAATTATTACTGGTACAATTAGTCATTATCTGGCCGAGCGAGGGGCGGGCCGCGCCGGAAGGCACCCACACACACGCAGGCGGCAGGCCGCGCCGGACGGAATTTTCAAGCGCCGACTGATTTTCATCCGGCCGCTGCGACAGGCCCCGCCGGATGAAAAAACCCCCCACACACACACCGGCCGCCTCTAGCCACGCCCCTTTTCGTCGGCCGGACAGGCCGCGCCGGTGTGTGTGTGGCCGGCTTAAGAGGTCCCCTGGAATGGGCTCCGCTCTCCCCCGACCTTACATCTTGTAACTTTTTTCTGTGGGGCTATATCAAAAGCAAGGTGTATGCCACTAATTAAGCCACGTAACCTGTCACAGCTTGAGGAAAGAATCCGCACGGCCTGCAGCGAGGTCGGGGAAGAGATGCTGCAAAACGTCGGAGAGGCCTGCGTCCGAATGTGTTTGAAGGTTGTCGAAAATGGAGGTGCTCGATCATGTGGAGGTATAGTACACAGCTAGTCTTCAAGGCGTTAGAACGTGATGGCAAGTCTAGCAAGTAAAACTGCAATGACTCCTTTGTTGATGCTAAACATATGAATAAACTCAGTTTCTTGTGTATTTTTTAGGAATTTATTAAAAGTGTATAGTGAATTTTGGGACACCCTGTATATCTTATAGCCAAGTCGGTACCACACTCGTGTTGGAGCTAGAGTGTGTATAGGCACGGCCGTCTTATAAAAATATAAGTATAAGAAGGCTGTGGTATAGGCGAGGCCACCGAGATGACATCTCGGTGGCCTCGGTATAGGTGTCTTGCACTGACGTCACAATCTAGCGGCTTCAAGCCAAATGCCGCCCGTCGGAGCGAGCTGGAGGACCAACAAAAGATCGCATCCACTCACCAATTGAAAATGTACAAGTCAATGCTAAAACAAGTAACATTTTCTTTGATTAGTGTGTTCAGAAAACTTGTTTGGGTGTGAGGAACTTCTGACACAGAAATACGCTACGTCCACGCTGGCGGCTGGTTGGCTGACTGTCAGAGTGTCTGTATGACCGGGTGACATTCATTGGACATACCGCCGCACACGTTTGACGCCAGCTGTCTGTCTGTCCTTGTCTGTTAAGGATAAAAGTAGAGGTAGGGTGTGTGTGTGTGTCATGCAGCAATGTACGCCTCACCAGGCAGGCTTTTTACACGGCAGGCGGTGCCCCCGTGTGTACATCTTGGTGTAATGGGAAACAAAAACTGTCGGAAAATTTTTACGATGGCACCAAACTTCCCTACACAATTGGGAGCATGGTTTTTGTTTACCTTATTGTATTCTAAGAGACATTTTTTCTTTGAGCTTTCCGTCGCAAATCAATAGTTTCGGAGATATAGAACATTTTAGGTGGGGGGAGGAATATGTCTCCTTGTTTACAAAATGCCTCCCTTTTCCTCTTCTTGTGACCTGCATCGCTTTTGTTTGGTATTTTATTAAACTTTTTTATTATTGGACCCAGTTAGGAGGTTAAAGGTAAGGTAAGGTAAGGTTAGGTTAGGTTAGGTTAGGTTAGGTGGAAATACTTTGGAACTCATCCTTCCGGCTTTGACTGAAATGAACTACCGCACTGTATTGTATGCTTATTGTACTTCACATATGTAAAAGTTCCAGCGTGCGCTCAGCCTTGGTTAACCCACACGGCCACTATGAAATATGAGGTGCCTCAAAAAATTCCTAATTTCCTAACTGGGTCCAATAATAAAAGCTTAATAAAATAACAAACAAAAGCGATGCAGGTCACAAGAAGAGGAAGAGGGAGGCATTTTGTAAAGGAGACATATTCCTCCCCCTATCTAAAATGTTCTATATCTCCGAAACTATTGATTTGCGACGGAAAGCTCAAAGAGAAAATGTCTTAGAATACAATAAAGTAAACAAAAACCATGCTCCCAATTGTGTAGGGAAATTTGGTGCCATCGTAAAATAATACGAATCTGTCAAGTAATGGAGGAAAGTGGTGTTATTAGACTTCCCAACCATACTACTGCAGATAATTCAGATTTACGTATTCATATATTGCCTGATATTCTTTCTATTGCCTGCAAGTTTTAAGGGTACCTGGAACACTCGCCGACGGCGGCGAGAGTTCCTATTCTCGGCGACAGTTCCAGTTTTTAAACTTTACATAACAGAACCCAATACATACATTTAATCAGTTTTTACACGTGTTTCTGCATTCAGGGATTAAATACCAGCAATAGCTTGATGAGTTTGGTTAGGTTAGGTAACCAATGTCCAGGTTAGGTTAGTTGAATCCCCTATATTATTTTTTATCTATTACAAGTGTAATTGGCATAACATTTCCACGCTGGACAGGTGTGGAAATTTTCATCGGCGACAGTTTCATAAACTGTTTTAAGGAAATTATCTAATGAAGTGGAATTTCTGTGTCTAGCAGTTTGCATAGTTTGGAATAAAAATATGTTAATTTGATATCAATAGGAGAAAAACAAACAAGCTTGACTTGAACCATTGAATAGGTCAAGGTAAATACTTCAACGCAGGGACTGAGTTTTGTTTGCTTTTCAAGATGTGATGAAACCAGAGCATCCATAGCCATGGGGAAGCAGGCACATTGCATCATCATCATAATGAACAACACCATGCTAGGATCAGGATTGTTTTGTCATTTCCAGAAGTATTTCTGAGCATTGTTACCTAATTTAGTTTATCAGCATCTCGCAAACTTTTGTGATAATTTTTGGTAAATCTAGACAATAGCTTTGCATCGGTCGAGGCGCAAACCCCTGACTCACCCCATTCCTCCCTTCCTTGACGAGCTGCCACCTACAAGCTCCTTAGTCCTAACACAAGAATACCTTGAAATTATATTTAATCCTATTTTAAACTTAACTGGACTAAACTGCAGTGTGAGCTTGAGGACAGTCCCAGAGTGATCTGCTCCTGTTGTCCAGGTAGAATTACCCTTTTTTTTTTTATGGATTTAGATGTTTTGTAAAATTATTATTGTTTTATGGCAAAATAACTTTCTTTATATTCAAGGGAGCATACCATAATTAAGCAAGGGGGATCCACAGGGGGCTTGTTCCCTCCTGGCTTTGGATGTTAGACATGGGGTTAGGTTTGATTAGAAATAATGTTCATAAATTTGATTTATTTTACTGAAGTTGATGATTTTCTCTCTGTTTAGGCCCCTCTTGAAAAGAATATGTGATTCTGCCAAAAAAGTAATTATCATTGGAAAACAAAAAAAGTATCAGAAAATCTAACAGGATGCCGTGAAGCCAAATGTATCCATTTCTGGAGGTTATAAAATGATATACCTTGTACCTAATATTCATCACTATAGCCAGCACAGTAACTGACTGTCATTGGTATTCATAGAAAACAGGCTGTGAAGCCACACACCTATTTTTCATTCATTTCTAACCTAACCTAACCCTCCACACACCTTTAACACCTTTATTCGATTTGTAGGAACATTTTAAAGATGGAAATCCCCCCCCTCTCTACACACACACACACACACACACACACACACACACACACACACACACACACACCACACACACACACACACACACACACACACACAAACACACAAACAAACAGAGAAAGGGAAAAGGGAAGAGAAAGGGGAGATTTTATAACAGTGTATAGAGCATCAATGGGTCTGGAAAAAAATTATAGAGAAGATCTGTTTGTGTGGGACGATAGAAGTACAAGAGGTCATGAGAAGAAATTGAAAAGGACAACATGCAAGAGGGACATAAAAAAATACAGCTTCCCATATAGAAGCCTGGATTAACCTTGATGCAGAATTGATTAATGCAAGAAATATTCAGGACTTCAAAGGCAAGCTGGATAATAGTAGATTTGGAGACGGGACAGTACGAGCATAGCTCTTTTCCTGTATGTTACAACTAGGTAAATACACACACACACACACACACACACACACACACACACACACACACACACACACACACACACACACACACACACACACACACACACACACACAGGGTACTCCACTTAAGGGTACTCCGTAGTGTAGGGGAAGCACGCTCGGTTCACAACTGAGAAGTCCCGGGTTCGATCCCCGGGCGGAGCGGAAACAGTTGGGCTGTTTCCTTAAAACCCAAGCCACTGTCCACCCAGCAGTGAATGGGTACCGGGTGTTAGCCAGGGGTTTGTGACCCCCCTCCCGGGGTGGTGGCTTCGGCCAACACTAAAGATGAATGAGAAAAATAAATGTTGATATGGAGACGGGGCCATACTAGCGTTGCTCTGGCCCTGTAAAATACAACTAGATGAATACACACACACACACACACACCTTGTGTTGCTTAGGCAATCATGAGCCAACAAGTGCAGGTTCCCATTCCCCACACCAGTCTCTCATGAGCCAACGTGCAGTATTCATGTCGAAAGGTTGATTGCTGAGATCCTGCTTCCAGGACCACCTAAGGGTGGCTCTGTGAAGAGACTAATAGCTGAAGAAACTGTTCATCTCAAAAGTTCAAAGTTCAAGTTCAAAGTATTTTCTATTAAATAATTTCAATCACAAAACCTTTACTCACTTTCTCACATTTGATATGAAAACCTGACTATGTACAGCTTTTCCTGATTTATGAAAATATAAATCTTAATTTTTTTAATTCAGCCTAAGGACATCCAAGATGGTTGTCCGTCAGTATAATGATGAACTGAAGTACTTGGAGCGGCTGTCTCCCTGCTGCTGGCGCATCAAGAAAGGCTTCCAACCCAACATGAATGTGAGTGGTGGCGGTATGGAAGACAGGAGGGGCAAGTGTTCATGTGCAACCATATGCAGGATGTGTTGCAATGCAAATAATTCTTATATAGATTATTATAATTATATATGACATCTTATAACATGAATTTTCATCACCATAATCCCATTTTGAGATGGACAGCAAAAAATATAATTGTATGTTGCATTTGATTGCATCAGGCAAAGCAGCCTTGAGAAAATAGGATGCGTGTTGCCTTGACAATCTTGACATATAAGGACTTATAACTATGCCTGGCTGCCATCAGGTGATGCTGGAAAGGCTACAAATTGATTTATAATAGAAAGGCCTAGAAATGTATGTTTGAAATATGCTGATTGAGAATAGTTTGATTTACTTATGTGTTAAATAACTGGTATTAATTTGCAGGTTAATTAGAAAATAATCTTATAAACTTTTGGGGAAATTCATATATTGGTTTTCTTCTTCCCTGTAAGGTTGAGGGCATCTTCTATGTCAATGAACACCTGGAGAAGCTGATGTTTGAGGAGCTGAGGAACTCCTGCCGCCCGGGCTCCATCGGGGGCTTCCTGCCGGGCATGAAGCAGATAGCCAACGTGGCAGCGCTGCCGGGCATCGTGGGCAAGTCTGTGGGTCTGCCTGATGTACACTCCGGCTATGGATTTGCAATTGGTGAGTTCAGTACTACTGATTTGTTACTTCAATGAATGCATGGTCAGAAAAGGATGCTTATTTTACTTAGAATGTGGATGTGTCACTTAGATAAAAGGTCATTGTTAGAAAATGATGCTTATTTTCCTTAGAATGTGGATGTGTCATTTAGATAAAAGGTCCTTGTTAGAAAATGATGCTTATTTTCCTTAGAATGTGGATGTGTCACTTAGATAAAAGGTCCTTGTTAGAAAATTATGCTTATTTTCCTTAGAATGTGGATGTGTCACTTAGATAAAAGGTCATTGTTAGGAAACTGCTTATTTTCCTAAGAATGTGGATGTGTCACTTAGATAAAAGGTCATTGTTAGGAAGCTGCTTATTTTCCTAAGAATGGGATGTGTCACTTAGATAGAAGGTCATTGTTAGGAAACTGCTTATTTTCCTAAGAATGGGATGTGTCACTTAGATAAAAGGTCATTGTTAGGAAACTATGCTTATTTTCCTAAGAATGGGATGTGTCACTTAGATAAAAGGTCATTGTTAGGAAGCTGCTTATTTTCCTAAGAATGGGATGTATCACTTAGATAAAAGGTCATTGTTAGGAAGCTGCTTATTTTCCTAAGAATGGGATGTATCACTTAGATAAAAGGTCATTGCCTCTGTTAATTTTCCCACAGGTAACATGGCAGCCTTTGATATGGATGACCCCAAAGCAGTCGTGTCTCCCGGAGGTGTTGGCTTTGACATCAACTGTGGAGTGCGTCTGCTGAGGACCAACCTGATGGAGGGTGATGTGATCCCCGTCAAGGTACTATACATACTATATCATTGTGGTGAAGGGCTAGGGTACAACCTGTTATTGTTGCTTACCTCACTTGTCCCATGTCCCTTGTCCTCACTTACCTCCCGTGAAGAATTGGTTATGAGGTTAGACATGAGTTTGCTCTGATACCTATTCTCTTTGAAACATTATAGTAGGGCAGCCACAGCAGGGGAGTCTCGTTCTGTTCCTCCCTGTGCTCTTCACTCCTCACTCTCCTGTCTTCTCTTTTTTCTCTCTCTTTCTTTCTTTTATAAGGCTTTCTCCCAAACATGTGGGGTGTCACTACCACAGAACAGTCAGCTCACAAATAATATCAAATATGGCAGTATAATCAAGTATCATATTATCCTATTTCACAGAGGGTTATGTATTACACCCAAAGAATATTTATCATTCTATTATGTCATATCCTTACATCCTCACTTATCCATTCTCTCCTGGTAACCAAAGTTTCCAAACCATGGCAGGCTGCTGTGTTTCACCATCACCACTCCACAAATAATATATAACGTGGCAATCATGTGTCATATCGAAGCTTTTTTTATCACATTATCATATCTTTAACCATCCATTCTGTTCACACCTCACCAACTCTATTCTAGTGAGAGAGAGAGAGAGAGAGCTTTTTTTATCACATTATCATATCTTTAACCATCCATTCTGTTCACACCTCACCAACTCTATTCTAGTACATTTCCACTGCTTGTTTACCATTCATTGGACTACTATTTCATGTCCTCTCACCATGCACTCTGATGTTCATACCACTTTCCTTCCTAATAGAACTCTTTTTGGACTTTTCTTCTTCTTTCTGTTTAACGTCAGTTTTCCCATAATGTTTTATGAGGTTAGACGGGCGATGATATGCTTCCAACTATCTCTGCCTGTTGCCTCAACTTCTTCAATCCCAATGCTGCCAGATCCTCTTCAATACACTGCCTCCATGTCATCCTTGGCCTGCCCGGTGGACAACGACCTGGAACTTTCACTCTAACAGCTATCCTCAATGCCTCACCACCTTCTCTCCTCTTCACATGCCCAAACCACCTCAGTCGCCTTACTCTCAGCACTGTACTCAGCTCTTTCAATCCACATTTTCTTGCCACCTCTTCACTGGGCACTTCATCTCTCCATGTGATCCCAGCCATATATCGCAACAATCTCCGATCACACCCAACCAACACATCCTCCAACTTCTTCGTCAAAGCCCATGTCTCAGAACCATACAGCAAAACTGATCTTATACATGCTTTAAATACTCTTCCTCTTCTTCTTCTTTTTTGACTGTAATTGCATATGTCTTTGCTTGCACATGATAGAGCCAAGACATGTAGGTAACTATTTCATGGGGCATCCATAAGGGGAGGGGGACAAGAGTGCCATGACAGGAGTGAAATATTGCATAGAGGACTAAGCTTATCTTGATCTTTTATAGATATATGTACTGTATACTGAATGTTGTTTTTGTTCAGGTTCCACTTAACGGTTGCCAATACCTGTTTATCCATAATATGTACTGTATACTGAATGTTGTTTTCATTAAGGTTCCACTTAACGGTTGCCAATATCTGTTTATCCATAATATGTACTGTATACTGAATGTTGTTTTCATTAAGGTTCCACTTAACGGTTGCCAATATCTGTTTATCCATAATATGTACTGTATACTGAATGTTGTTTTCATTAAGGTTCCACTTAACGGTTGCCAATATCTGTTTATCCATAATATGTACTGTATACTGAATGTTGTTTTCATTAAGGTTCCACTTAACGGTTGCCAATATCTGTTTATCCCTAGGAACGTTTGGCTCAGTCTATGTTTGATCACATTCCTGTGGGCGTGGGTTCCAAGGGCATCATCCCCATGACGGCGCGGGACCTGGAGGAGGCCCTGGAGATGGGCATGGACTGGTCTCTGAGGGAAGGTATGTTTTCACGGGAGATTTTATTTTGTACATGTATGAAAAATGTTATGAAAATGCATGTTAAAAAAGAAATAGGGAAAAACTGGTTCAGAAATAGGGTGGTAAATGATTGGATTGGACTCAGTATTGGGTAGTTAGTTCGGAGTCATTAGAGAGCTTTAAAGGGAGGCTAGATACATTTATGGATGGGGAT
This sequence comes from Chionoecetes opilio, assembly GCA_016584305.1. Classification (NCBI taxonomy): domain Eukaryota; kingdom Metazoa; phylum Arthropoda; class Malacostraca; order Decapoda; family Majidae; genus Chionoecetes; species Chionoecetes opilio. The sequence goes on from JACEEZ010026301.1 coordinate 178,959, forward strand.
GAAAGGTGGATGTAGGTAGTGTTAAGTAACAGGAACTACCACGTGTAGGTCTCACGGCCACTTGTAGCTTCCTTATTTTCTTATGTTCTTATGTACACTTCCTGTCCATTGTGGAGTGAGATGAAGCAGCTGGTCTAGTAGGAAAAAAGAGACAAACAGCCAGAGCCTATTTGCAGAGTAGGGAGGTTAGAAGGTGGGAAGAGTACAAAAGTAAATACAGAGAAGTGAAGTATTTTGTCTACCATATATACAGCACATGAGATAAGTGAGTTTGTCTTTTGGTCGTTGCTCCTAGACTGTCCATTGTATCATTCCCATCATCTCATACACTCCTCTGTTACCACACCCTTCCACTTACCCTCCTGTAGCTATTCAGAGGACATCCATACTCCTGATTCAAGTTCAAGGCATGGTATCATATAAGAGGCAGACTTTAATCAGTGAAGATGGAGACATGAAGTAAGGGAGAGCGGGGCAGGTTGCATCGAGGGTAGGCTGCATCATTGCCTCTAACTCGCCTTAACTTTTTTTATTATATTATTGTTGTAGTTGTAGTAGTAGTAGTTTATAGTAGTAGTAGTATTAAGACGATGTACGTGTGATAACATGCGAGTTAGAGGCAATGATGCAACCTACCCTCGATGCAACCTGCCCCGCTCTCCCCTACATAAGACTGTTTGTGTTTGGCAGGCTATATCTGGGCTGAAGATAAGGAGCACTGTAAGAATGTTTATATTTGGCAGGCTACATCTGGGCTGAAGACAAGGAGCACTGTGAGGAGTATGGACGCATGGCCCAGGCAGACCCGGCCAAGGTGTCCATGAGGGCCAAGAAGAGAGGTCTGCCTCAGGTAAGTGGACCAGACATCATCAAAATACTTGTTTTTCAGTCACTGCAAGTTCACTCCAGAACAAAGACTTCATGGAACTTCTTCTTTTTCATATCCACAATGGAAAATTCTTTGATGTTGTAAATAATCTGATATTCTCTGATGTTTTCTAGTTTCCCGGTGAATGCCATTCTTTGAGCCTAATTATCCAGTACTGCACATAATGTAATGTATTACTTTCTTCCTTCTGTTTGATGACAGCCAGAGACTTTCAACACAAGTTCCATTTGAGGACAATGATGATTCCTTCTTGCCTTGCCTTGTGATGTCTTCTCGTCATTGCAATCATCTTATTTCCCAGGACACTAATTTCACTTTCTACTCAAAAAATACTGTTAGAATAAAGTTATATCTCATATTATGTGTGTGTATGTAAATTCACATCATGGATTGGTGCACAGCGCAGCCTTGATATACAGTGGCTCAACCTTTGATGCTGTTCACCTTTTTCTCATTAAGTTTGAGGTGACTAAAGCTTTTGATAGCAGCCATTTTTTTTTTTTATGGCTTTCACTTTATCCAACTGAAGTTGCCCGTTTCGCATGTTATATATATATATATATATATATATATATATATATATATATATATATATATAATATATATATATATTATATATATATATATATATATGTGATATATATATATTATATATATATATATATATATATATATATATATGTGTATATATATATATATATGTGATATATATATATATATATATATATATATATATATATATATATATTATATATATATATATATATATATATATATATATATATATATATATATATATATATATATATATATATATATATATATATATATATATATATATATATATATATATATATATATATATATATATAATATATATATATATATATATATATATATATATATATATATTATATATATATATATATATATATATATATATATATATATATTAATTGATGTTAAAATTATTAGATTGTTAGATTAGTACTTATTTGAATTTCATTTTCAGCTAGGAACATTGGGAGCTGGAAATCACTATGCAGAGATTCAAGTGGTGGAAGAAATTTTTGATAAATGGGCGGCCAGCAAGATGGGCATAGAAGAGCTAGGCCAGGTGTGCGTGATGATCCACTCCGGCTCCCGCGGGTTTGGTCACCAGGTAGCCACAGGTAATTAATGGATTTAACTACTTCACGCTCAGATCTTTCCTTTGCTATAAAAAATTATGTTATTTGCCATAAAATTACGAAAAGTAACTGAATATACCAAATAAGCTAGTGGACAAGGATACTAAACAGGTCATATCTACAAATTATTGCTTATATCCACTAAAAATTGTTTAATGGTAGCCAAATTAAATGGAAATTACGTTATGGGTCTCAAGGGGTTAATGCCAAAAAGTGGAAATGTGCCAGACAGCCACAGGTCAAGCAGCTCAGTCCATCATGTTCAGTGTGTTCTACCTGAATGACATTTCCAGTGAAGCATATTCTAATCTAACAAGTTGTTCATGATTGATGGACTATTATTTCAGACGCACTCGTTGCCATGGAGAAGGCCATGAAGAGGGATGAGATTGACGTCAATGACCGGCAGCTTGCCTGTGCCCGGATCAAGTCTGTGGAAGGGCAAAACTATCTCAAGTCCATGGCGGCAGCGGCCAACTTTGCCTGGGTCAACCGATCCTCCATGACCTTCCTCTGTAGACAGGTAGGGTATTTATTCCACATTATGCTTATCCCTGAAATACTACTCTCTAGATTATTTGAATGACTTCATGGTTTACAGTCGTCAATAGAAAATTTGGTGTAGATTTAATAGTTCCTTCACAAATTGAAGTTTGAGCTGGACTCATGAAATTAACAAGGGAAGAAAATGAGAGTATGATGCAAGTTTGCTTCCACTAGTAGCCAGGCAACAACTGGGGCCCACATAGCTGCACCACATGATGCGGCTGACAGGTAGCCACACTACCTACATCCAGTAGCTGTGAACTTCAGACTTTAGAAGATATAAATTGGTGGAGGGGATCATGCTTTATGTACATAAAGGAAAAGATCTGCAACGGAAATGATATTCTGTCATTCCAGGCCTTTGCTAAACAATTCCAACTGAGCCCGGATGACTTGGACATGCACGTGATCTACGACGTCTCCCACAACATTGCCAAAATTGAGCAACACTGGATTAAGGATAAACTCCGTACTTTACTAGTTCATCGAAAAGTAAGCAACATTTTGGTTCATTGTGAGTAAGGTGTAAAGGAGGATTTAGAGTAAGCCAGTGATACAGTGGTTAAGCTTAGCTCCCTATGAGGTGGTGAGGCATTCAAATCCTCAGCCGAGAGGAAACAAGTTGGGCTTGTCTACCATGCCTTACTTAGTTCATGTTTGCCTGACAGAGAATAAATATTGGATACAGATTAATAATGAACTATCTGTAACTCATAACTTGAAAAGCTTCATCAGATGTAGCCTTTATTAATATTGATACATGGCATATAATCTGGCCTCGTATTTCATAGTTCATTCCAACATGACTTTTTCTTCTTTTCTAAGAAAATAATACAATGTGCTGTATTGTCCCTATTCACATTCACTCATTTTATGTTTTCGTAACAGGGTTCGACTAGGGCGTTCCCCCCCCACCACCCACTCATACCTGTTGACTACCAGCTGACCGGACAGCCTGTTCTGATTGGCGGCACAATGGGTACTTGCTCCTATGTGCTGACGGGGACTGAGAAAGGCATGACAGAGACCTTCGGCTCAACCTGCCACGGAGCTGTGAGTATTAGTGCTTCACAGTATTGTATTATGCTATTTATATTTGGTACACTTCATTCTGTGGTGTTTCCATTGTGGTGGACATTCCATTGAGGAACACTAAGCTTTGCATTTGCCTAGGAATAAGGTTGATTTTTATAAGGTTTATGTTAATCAAGAGGTTATGCTTCAGAAAATGTGTGCGTTGTTCATGTTCCACTGAATGTGTCTTTGTTTCCAATGACATGAGGAGTGCAGTAAAAGATTTCGCTGTGAAGAAGTTTGCCTTGAGGGGATTGATGCGCCACCTGTTCTGTATGAATGTGAGGCATGGGCTTGGAGAGCAAAAACTTGGAAATAATTATAATAATAACAACAATTATTATTATTATTATTATTATTATAGTTTAGGATATATTTGACAAAGGAGTGCCCATTCTTTTAAGAAATTCACAGGCCCTCCTCCAACACCTAAGTATCACATGCACTCGAGGTTAAAAGAGCATTATAAGTTACATTCATGAAATGGATAAATGTGCTTGAACTAAGGTGTTTGCTAGTAACTAACAGGCATGTCATGGTTTGATAGTGAGGATCAATAGGGTGAAAGGGATCTGTGGAAATGCACACCTTGTTGGAGAGGGCAGACTTGGGAATGCTGAAGTGGTTTGCTTATAAAGATAGAATGGTCAAAAGAAAATTTAGATTTTAAGGAAAAGTGATGTGTCATACGTACACCATCGGCGAATATAATCTGTTCTGGAGTCCTGTTTGTTAACCAAATTGTTTGTTATGTTAAAAATACTGATTTCAAATAATGAAAGGACTCAGTCAGTATCATGGAACATTCAGTGCAGTGAGATGTTACAAGTTTCCTTTATTTTCAGGGGCGAGCGCTGTCACGAGCAAAATCACGACGGAATTTAGATTACGGCGATGTGTTGAATAAGCTGCAGGAGCAAGGCATCAGCATCCGGGTGGCGTCGCCCAAGCTGGTCATGGAGGAGGCGCCGCAGTCATACAAGAACGTTACCGATGTTGTTGATACATGCCATGCAGCCGGTATTAGTAAGAAGTGCATCAAGTTACGACCTATAGCAGTCATCAAAGGATAATTTAACATTCTAGTCTATTGAATATTTCTGACAACTTTTTTCTATTATATTCACAAGAAACCCTTCCATCAGTTAACACAAAAACACTTTAGGTTTCACATTAAATGCCTATGTATATGTAGGCTGTCAATCATATTCACATGAGTAAACAGCATGCCATTTGCAGCCTTACCGTATATCACAGTTGATATATAACCACTATTGTGCCAGGTAGTGCTGCAGTTTTCCACCATACAGCAGATGAGTGTGCACAAGTTACATAGGACAGTTTGGTTGACAGGGGCTCTACCATGTTTTAAACACCATGAATGAAATGTTTAAATAAGATTCTTTACTCCATTTTAATAACGGCAACACTCAAAAACGTCTTAAGACTAACAGTCATAGATTTGTTCATGTCTAGAAAAATATCAAATATCATACATGTTTATTTACATATAAACTAATGTTTGGTCTCCTTGGGTTAGCACGGAATAATTTGTACCGAAAAGGAAAAAAAAAAAAGATAATATCAATAAATAAATGGAGCAGCTAAGATAAAGAAAGCATGCTGAAATTTTCATAAGCACTTATCTAGTTTTGATGGAATGAAATAAAATGCTGGAATAATCCTTGCTTCACATGAACACCGACAACCTGAAAGTAATATATACTAGTCAGACAGGAAATCGTGAACTCTCTCAATTAGCTCTTTCACACTTAAGAAACAAAGCTATAGTCTCCTATTTAAAAACTTTATAAATTTTTTAAAACTATTTTTAGGCACTAAATCACATTTGCAGTATGCACGAAAACTGTTAATGCAGCCATGAAAATTCATAGTCCATTGTAAAGAAAAAATGATGACCCACCTTCATGCCAGCTGAATGAGCCCAGCTTGGCGTGGCACTTTGGGCAGTGGAGCTTTCCATGCAGAGGCTCCGTCACGTCACCCATCCAGGCAATGGGGAAGGTGAATATGCCCTTGCCACAGCCTTCAGGCTTGGTCTGAGCGTCTGACCACTTGGAGTCAGTCCACAGTGGCGCCTCACCGGGGCAGTGATCCACCACAGAACGAAGGCTTATCAAGGACAATCTGGAAAAAATTTGAATTCTTTTGCACATGCACTGGTCTTGAATTTTTTTCTTTTAATCATAGATCTAAAGTCAGTGTTTCATAGTCATCTTGAATTTAATTTTATGAGTAATTGATTATTTGAATTTTCTTATTTATTCACGGCTCATATGCAGTCTAACGTCAGTCTTCCTATCTACTTATATAGGATATTTCTATAGATGAAAAAACTATTTTACCAAAATATTTTTGTTTTCATCTAGATATCCTTTTTTGGTAATACTTATGTATTTACTCTCTGTAATTTTGATAACTATCACAAGCATGCCACTGACAACAGAAGTCAGCCTTTACCTTCCAAAGCATATTTACTCCTTTAACCTCTTTGTGTATTTCACTTCATCACTGTCATAAGTCTACATCTCAATTAGGTGAGAAAGTGACAACAAACTACAGGTTGACAGTCATTCCCATAATGCAGGATTATATATTAAATAATATATTAATGGTAGATTCATGACATACAATATGAGAATCTGAGCTCATGAAAACCCTTGTCAACAAGAGCTACTAAAAGCTAATGCTAAATGGCTGGTGAGTGCCAGACATCAGAGGTGATAGCGCACCATGAAAAAGTGAAAGGGTTAATGGCTGGGTTGACGGGGGAATTATTAATACATAAGAACATATATGTCCACCTAGCAATTATTCTGGATGTTGGACTAAATGGAACATCACTCACTACTTACATAATTATGATAAGATGTGACTCTACAGACCTGCAATTCCTACATTTATAAGCGACAGGACCATAATCGGCATCAGTGTTTGGGTTGGGATGCACCACACTCCGGTGTTTGGAGTCTAGTCCCAAGGCTTCATCTGTCAACAGAACAAATTAATGCTTACTCACAAATTATATCCGAGTATTATCTTTCTATACGATGACATAAGCTATATATCACCAGCTATGGCTTGTTATGTTTATGTTAAAGGTGTATACCCTGTGGTGGAGATCTCTAAAGAATGATCAAAAGATATGGGAGTGAAAAAACATATACCAGAGACAGACAGACCTTGCGTAGCATGGGAAAAATGGAACAATATGTGTAGAAGTCTTAAACATCCAATGAAATGACTGCTCTCTTGTCCCAAAAGAGTCAGACCATTTTAATCATATCAAGGCAATGTATACCTTTCATCACAGATCTGGCAGCAACACGAAGCTTATAAAGGCGATACTGTCCATTATTCTTATCTATATGCCAGCCCATTGCTTCATATGCAGCTAGCTGGATAAGGAATCCTGAGTTGGGTCCTACACAATGTCTTTTGGATTTTACTCTGAAAGAAAAAAATAATGACAGAATCTTTATGAAAGGACATATTGGACATATTGATATCGATAAGGGATTATTGAAGTTACAGTCTTCTCTCTCATTACCAACACTTTCTCTACTATCATCAACAAGGCCAAAATATAAATGAGAAAATCAATGCTATCAATGCTCACTATTCTTACATACCTTTTTAAAGCTTTGTCAACAGATAGTTGGTACTTCTTCATCAGGAAACAGGTGACAAGTGTAGCACTTCTTGACACTCCAAAATAACTTCATGAAAGGAGAATTTGAGACTTTTAATTAAGTGGATAGCAAGATTGAAAAAAGGTACGTTTTTATGAAACTTCTAATAGTTACAACATTTTGTCAAATGGTGATGTATATTGTCAATTCACACAAAATAATCTTTAAACCAACCAGTGCACCAAAACATTTCCTTTTTCCTGTCCATCTTTTATGAATGTCACCACATCCTCAAAATGACTCAGCAGATCTTCATCATACATATCATGAACTGTAAAAGAAATCCAGCCTGAGTGTGCTGACGTGCCAGGTGTACAACCTCCTAGATCACTCTTCAGGTCTATAGGATCCAGGGAACACTGGAGTTATTACCATCATTGATATCAGGTTTTGAAGGGTGGATTATAATGTCCATAGCCGATACTACACATAACATTAGATACATTCATAGTAAAATGCTTCAAAAAATGATCAGGTATTGTGATGAGGCATTCTGAAAACCATGAGACTTTTAATATGATTTTATGTTTGTTTTACTTTGATTGCTTGACTAGGTATGGTTTACTTTGATTGCTTGACTACTGCTCGAGCATCTCACACATACTTGCAGGTTGTGATGATGAATATATTTCTGCATTACAACCATTCAGTTTACCTTGAATGTACATAAAGCTCATGCCTGCCAGGGAGGTGATAGAGGAAGGGAGTGGCTTGGAGTCCACAGTCAGGATATGAGACACTCCCCGCCTGCTTAGTGTCTTGATATCCGTGGCTGCTGTTAGGTTCCCTGGGTGTGCGAGTACATATATGCAAGTATATGTCAATTTATCAATACGTATTGCATAACTTTAAAAGATTCAAGTATTCAAAAATATGCTGAGAATGGAATACATAAACCAAAATGCAGCATTCAAAACAAAAAAATATAATTCATACATAAAAGATGCAACAGTACCCAGAACAAAGACAAATCCATGCACAAATTTATCAACAAATGAAAAAATTATGAGATGAAGATAGGGAATGAAATCCAAGAGTCTGAGCAAACAGTGAGAAACCCAAAGGCATGAGGTGGTGGCATTGTTCAGTTGGGTGCAGGAAAAAAGACTTATTGTGTTGTGTACTTGTCACAGCAGCAATGATAACTTACAATGCTTAACCCCTTCACGCCCAGATCTTTCATTTGTTATATAAAAAATTGTATGTTATTTGCCATAAAATTACGAAAAGTCCCTGAATATACCATATTAGCCAGTGGACAAGGATACTAAACAGGTCATAGCTATAAAATATTGCTTATATTAGGTACCTAAAAATCGTCTAATGGTACTCAGATTACAATGGAAATTACGTTCTGGACTTCAAGGGGTTAAAATGTGAGAAAAAAATGTCATGCATACAACCAAATATTTTCCTTAATTTTATTCTTATTACTCTTTATTCCAAGAAAAGACTAATATGTAGTTGCTTACCTAGGTAGAGACCTTCTTCTATCTGGTCTAAATTAACAACATCTGGCAAGAGATCCTCATCATCAGTTTTCTGCATGGCTGAGCATCAAAGTTTACAGCTGTAATGAAAAAACACAAAACATGATAATTCTGAGTAGATATACATTCCTTATCAGATATCCAACAAATCGAAAATACATATTACTCCGCAATTCAATATCCATACCTCAAATTCTACACACAAAAATCATCAGTAGCCAATGCCATATATTTTTGTGATGTCTTTAGCAGGATATTGGCTTTAATTTTTGTCAAAACTAATATTTTAAGTTTGCCTCACACCGACCCAAGCCAAGTAGGATGGCAGAGTTATTGGCTTGTATTTTTTGCATGTTCTGTCTGTTTTTCTTTTGTTTGCCTCGCTGTCTGTCAGTCTGTGTGTGTGCGTGTGTGTCTGTCCTGTGTGTCTGTCTATCTTTCTATCTGTATGTGTGTGTGTGTATCTGTCTGTTTCTCTGTCAGGACAACATCAGCACAAACCATTTCAAGCCAAACAATGATCTAATATTCATATAAAACACAACAAAAACATGAGAAGTAGAAATTAATAGTGTACGGTGTATAACTTGACATATCCCAGCCAAGCTAACCAACCTAACCAAATCTAACCTAAATTAGCTACCTAAACCTATCCAAATTTAATTCATTATGATAATTGATAATTACGAGGTTAGTTTTTGCGTAACTTGACACACCCAACCTTTTAAGCCAGCAGGGAGCACCACAACATGACTTATTATTAATGGTAAACGTATAAATAATTTTCATACTTTGTAAAAATTTGTAAATAGAACAGGGGTAAATCATGTCTATTGAATGCACATGACCCAAAAACATGTCCCAAAACGTTAATATAATCAAGGTGTGAATACTAAAAAGTGTATCAAAAAGGTTGGACATTACGAACTTGACTCAAACTAATTAGATAATAATGCCGGTACCTGGAACTGTCACCGATAAGAATTCTCGTCAACGTCGGCGAGTGTTCCTATTTTCGGCGACAGTTCCAGTTCTTGATATTGATATTACAGCACCTAATATATACATTAAATCAACTTTAACCCGTGTTTCTGCATTGTGATTAAATACCAGCAATAGTCTGAACTGTCAGGTTACTGAACTGAACAGTTAGGTTAGGTTATGTTGGCCAGTTAACCAATGTCCAGGTTAGGATAGTGAACGAACGGGTCTGGGGCCCCCCAGTTAGGTCAGACTACGTTACCAATATCAAACTGCAGTTTTACGGTTGTGTCTCTGGCACATTCACCTTTTAAGGGTATTATTTTACGATGGCACCAAACTTCCCTACACATTTGGGAGCATGGTTTTTGTTTACCTTATTGTATTATAAGACATTTTCTCATTGAGCTTTCCGTCGCAAATCAATAGTTTCTGAGATATAGAACATTTTAGGTGGGGGGGGAGGAATATGTCTCCTTGTTTACAAAATGCCTCCCTTTTCCTCTTCTTGTGACCTGCATCGCTTTTGTTTTGTATTTTATTAAACTTTTTTTATTATTGGACCCAGTTAGGAGTTTAAAGGTTAGGTAAGATAAGGTAAGGTTAGGTTAGGTTAGGTTAGGTTAGGTTAGGTTAGGTTAGGTTAGGTTAGGTTAGGTTAGGTAAGGTAAGGTAAGGTAAGGTAAGGTTCAGGTTCAGGTTAGGTTAGGTAAGGTAGCCACGGGTGCGCCTCCGAAACAAAAGCGATACAGGTCACAAGTGCCATCGTAAAAATTTACCCTTTTTAGGCATTAAATCAATCAATTTACGGTTGTGTTATGGGACTAGCGAAAAATGTTTGTTCAATAATGAAATAGCTTTTATTCTTCCCTTTCATCTATTATCAGTGGAACTGTCGCCGAAAATTTCCACGTCGGCGAGTGTTCCACTGTCGGCGAGAGTTCTCGGTTGGTGCTTCGGAGAGAGTTCCTATCGACGACGTAAACCATAAACATAAACCATAATGACTGTAAGCCACAATTTACCAAACAATGTATGATGACAAGTGACCATTTACTAATACATCAGTAAGTACAACGAAATAACTCTTAATGAAGACGAAGGGATGGAGTCACACCATAAATAAACTTCCTTCCTCAAGATTTCAAAGCTTCAGTTCACAACTTCACATCCTACCGTCAAATCGTGTGTCATGACGGAGGGGGACGCGCGTAGTTTTGTTTTGATTAGAGTCGCCTTTTTAACAGTAATTCTTTTAAATGCCCTGCTGTTTCTGTTTTTACTCCCTCGGGCAAACCATAGGGCATTCCTTATGGCATTCCACAGTAAACCCGTGCACAAATGGAAGAGGCCTTGAAAAATAAAAGGGAGCTGAAAAAAGGAGGATTTGAGGAAGCGATACAAACGATAGATCAAAAGAAGAAGAAGAAGAAGACAAAAAGTAACAACACCTCCAACTGTCAAGACGAGGCGTCACCATCGGACTACCTTCTGCCACCACCACCCCTACTACCAGTATTCATGTAGGTATATATGATCCACGGTTACCTTAAGACCTTATCACACTCAACAATGCTATGAGAGATCCATGATAATGTAGTGACGCACACACTCTGCCTCCCAACCTTCCCCAATCACTCGCGGCTCGGCTATACAGTACTGTGTGAAATTTTGGTTATAATGGACGAGAGTTTCACGTTCGCTACAGACCTTATTACTCACGATTTCTGTAATTTTTTCGAAAACTATGGTTTTGCGCAAAATAAAACTATCTCCATCATTAAAAGCACCTATTTTAGGCCAGGAATAAGTAGTCGGTGTCTCTGAAAAAGACCGCGAAACTCTCGTCCATTATTACCGAAATTTTGTGCAAATGTCACAAACATTTATTGGATAATTTATAGTTTCACCCAACCAACGATTTTCTGATGCGCCTTATGTTTTTCTGGTGTGTTTTTGTGTTTTGAATGAATCTGCTAACCGTTTCTGTCGCAATTTTTTTTTTTTTTTTTTTTTTTTTAGGTAGATAAAGGTTAGTTTTTTTTTTTTTTTTTTTTTAGTTAGGTAAAGGTTAGATTAGGTTAGGTTTAGGTTCTTTTTTTTTTTGTCATTTTTGCAAAAAAAAAAAAAAAAAAAAAAATCGACAGAAACGGTTAGCAGATTCATTCAAAACACATAAAAGCACACCAGAAAAACATAAGGCGCATCAGAAAATCGTTGGTTGGGTGAAACTATAAATTGACCCATTTATTTAATTACAGTTCTTACCTTCAAAAACCCTTTGTCTATCTCATCCCGACGAAATACCCCAGCCAGTACTAACTAAGATACTTATCGGGGGATAGGAGGGTTGAATTGGGTTGAAGGCCTATCAATATTGCATGCCCTTGGTATTCGGGCTGGTCGTGCGTGCTCAGGGCCAGAGGTGCAGGGCGGAGGCGTAGTGTTTGCTCTGAGGCGTCAAGGGGTTATCACACAACACTGCCGCAGCGGATGGAATCGCTGTGTTGAATTTAACACGTCCTATGGTTTATCACTTAGGCTATATACAAAAGTTTATATACAACTTCGGTAAATTTCTAGTGTTTGCCCATACTCTCCCACTTCCCCCAAACAAGTTTGGGGACCTGTGGGAATGCGGGGTTTTCAGGTGGGGAACAAATTATGCGTCGGAAACACGTAATTTAAGAGTTGTGTAGGGGGGGGTAAAATTCCCTAGATCTAGGGTAATTTCCTTATATCTCAATATAATTTCCTCAAAGGGTGTACGAAGCTGAGGAAAAATAAGTTAAATTTTGTTAATTTTTCCAATTTTCGTTATATTCTGACCGGCCGATCCCCTTAGTTAATACCCATTAAATTTTAATAATATATATATATATATATACGCATTCCTACGCTACCCCTATGGTGAGCGAACAACACCTCCCTTTTTACAAGGGGGGGTAACAAAACTACCACTACTCATTGAGAGGGTGGTTAGTGGATAATTTCCACAAGTACTACTCATTATTATTATTGAAAATTACCTATTCTTTGCATCATGGCTAAATCTAGTGACATTAGCAACGAACATGGCCGCTCTAGAAAGTGTGCTAGACAGCCGGATTATGTGACGGTGATTATATAGACGGTGGATTAGCGAGGTAGCAAAGTAAAAAGTAACAGTGGTGCTGCGTACACAAACCAATGCACAGGGAAGGCAGTGCGTGCAAGGTGTGTGGTACAAAGGTGTACCCGCTTTACTGTGTACCTGTGTACTGCTACCCGTGTACTGTGGATGTATGGCTCGCCTTGGTGCCGACAAGGTGCAGGAAATATTCTGTGTTTTGGGGGAAATTGTTGAATATAATAAGCAGAATGAACATGTATTAGTCACTGAACCAATAAAATGGGTGACCTTACTAGAGTTTTACCAAACCGAGGTACATATCTCCTGACTGTCAGATCATACTGTGTATTTACCCATGTTTATTTACAGGCTTGTGTCAAGTTGGTAATGTCCCATCTTTTGATCCTTGATTATCATACTTTTTATTTTAATTTTAGGGAGGATGAGCAACAGTAAAGAAAAACAAGATGGATTACCAGAAATGTATCTCAGTCCTTCCTGGCATGGTGGGCAAGGGCATGAAGCCTTTAGTACCTCAAGTGACACTGAACCCAATGCCTGGGAGGACACGGACAGTGAGTCATGGATTGCCTTGGTGCCGCAGGATACCCTTGGCTCAGCCCCGTGCACTGCCTCCAGCCTGTGCCAGAGAGAGGAGATAGAAGGCGGATCATCCCTTGACATGCCTGTTGGGGGAACCTCTCAAGAAAGGGAGACAGAATATGACTCAGAGGAAACTCAGACTATGCAAGCAGCTGTCTCACAAGCAGAGGAAAGGGGAAGTAAGACATTGCCCTCCAGAGGCAGAAATCATATTCCAAGGCAAAGAGGGGAGACCCCTGGTTCTGACTGCCCTCCTGTGGCCGGCATTGCTGCTTTTGTAAGAAGATTTGGACAGCCTCTAAATTTAGACACTGAGACCCCAATAGCCCGTAGCGGTGAGCTGATTTTTTCCCCTGGAGGAGACCAGGGGTTCATAGTGCCCGGGGGTGTTCATGCATATTATGGCAGTGCATCTGACATAGAGAACCTGGAGTGGGCAGACAGTGGGGAGTTGGCTCTTGTACCCGTTCGTGATGCCGTTGAAGGTGCAGATGCCGAGCCGTCGCAAGTGCCGGCCCTGGACAACAGTGTGGGGGACCTGGAACGCAATTCTCCAGTTGGCCTGAGTACTCCAGATGCAGAAGTAGATTTGCCAGTCACTTCAGGAAGGACTTTGGTTAGCAAGAAGCCACAGAAAGGTATTCGACCCCCAGCAGTAGGGCAGAGTGAGGAGGTGATTGTGCAAGCTTCTCGCAAGGACTTGGGATCCACTGATGGTGAAGAGTCTGAGGAAGAGAGCAGGAAGATAATGCCCCAGGAGGCTGCAGCAGCTGTCTCGAATAGTACAGAGGTTCAGTTAGGATCCCTTGGCAGTCAGTCTGAAAACACAGACAGCGTGAGCACTGTATTAGACATGAGAAGGGGTGAGGTGCAAGGGTGTGAAAGAGACTGTGTCTCTAGTACTGCCATGCCTCCCCCTGCACTAGGAGGTGAAGCACCTCTCATTCAAACAATTCCCAAGCCATCATTTGTTGTGGGTGGTCTCATCAGTCCCCGAGGAAGGCGGAGACAGTTCCAGGACACAGTGCGCGGCAGGATGCAGGATGTCAAGGCCTCCCTCAAGGTGGGGTCAGACAACACAGATGAGCCAGTGGACCGGCAACACTACCTGAACCAGCTGCCACTTCGTCCCTCCATGATTTCAGCTACGGAACCAGAAGTGTCACTGGCTTCCTTGATCTCCATGGAGTCAACAAATCCTCCAGACTCCTCTGACAGAGTCACCTCTCCCTCCGTGCTCTCGGTCTCCAGCGTGGCTTCCAGCAAGCGCATGGAATGGGATTCAGGTGCTGATGTTGGTTATTTAGGCTCAAATATCCATGTGACTCCTGCTGCTTCTCTCAGCACCCTGGAGAGGATTGCACTGGGCAGCTATGCATCTGTTCTGAGGACAGAGCCAGAGGGCACCACTCAGGCTAAGGAAAAGCAGAGGGGCTCAAAAAAGGGAGGAAAGTCTGCCACCATAAAGGGAGCTGATAAAGGGGCCACGAGTAAGCAGCTTGTTGGTGAACCCTCATCCTCCTCCCCTCTGCACTCAGCCAGGACTCACCACAACAGGGGGGACAAGGTTTATTTGTCTTCCAGTGAAGAAAATTTAAGTGGCAAACTGTCCAGCCCAGCCCAGAGTCCCCGGCGGCGGCTGCGTCGGCGGGCGTTGCCGGGCAGCCCTCGGGAGGGAGATGCTTCCCTTAGGAGGTCCAACTTGGCCATGCATTTCTTGGACAGGAGACTGAGGGAAACAATACGAGAACATCATAGGGAAGGCAAGTCCTGCAGCCTAGTTGAGCTTGCCATGCCAGCTGTCGGCTCTGGTCAGTGCCAAAGGAGTAGCAGCCAGCAGTCTTTGCCCTCTGTGGCCACATCACAGGCCTCATCCGGTGGCAGTGTTGTTGCGGAAAAAGACTTACCAGGGGTACCAAGCAGTGCATCATGGAATAAAAAGGGAGACCAGCTGGTGACTAACACCTCGACAAGCACAAGCACCCTTGTGCAGAGCATGTCACCCCTTCCCGTGGGCAGCACCTTGGCCAGCACCACCACCAGCACTGTGACACCAGGATCCCTGCAGCATCAGAGTGCAGAGAAGGAAGGACATAAGTCTATGACTGGTGATTCTAGGTGTAGCTCCATGTCTTCCCTTGCAATACATGCTAAAGAATATTTACAATATCGACGTGGAAGACCATCCTGGACGTCGAGTGGGAATGACGTGAGTTCCCGGTCTGAGGTGAGCTCCCCCGGCTGGCTGCCCTCCCACACGGACACCGACAGCGTTACTTCCCGCCCGTTCTCCACCGATGAGCCCGGCGACCTCAAGGCTCGGAAAAACAGCGAAAATGCAAAGAATCACGAATACATGGTTAGAAAGGATAGCAGCAGTGATTTAGAGAGCAGGGAGGTGAGAGTGACCAGCAGCTCTACAAGCCCAGGACACTTGGCAGACTCCCAGAATGGTGGGGCAGACAGCACGGAATCCACCCTGGAGAGCCAAGTGTCCCTTCAGTCGTTTAACAATGCCCTCCACGCACTGTCCGTCAAGCTGCAGGAGCACATCCAGGCCCTGCTGGACAATGGCTCCCTGAGGAAAGAGCAGGACTATAACAAATTACAAGATTACGTACGCTTTGTTGGCCTTCCCTCCGTCACCGAGGAGGAGTGTCGGCTGAGGCAGGGCGTGGCGGGGGTCATCACCAGGATGTTTGGAGAGATTGCCTTTGACCCGGCACACCTCACCACCGACACCTCTAACACCTTCACCTCAGAGACCTCCGACTCCCACGCCGGTGACCCGAGGCTCCCCACGCCAGGCACCTGTGAGGAGCTGGACGTCCCTCTCCCTTGGCCGGACGATGGTGAGGCTCTCCTGTGTGTACCTAGTACCTAACCTAGCTCTTTCTTCCTCAACCTATCTCCTTCCCAAAGACAGGGTTTCTAGTTACAATATGAATCTTTACATGAAGGGATTTTATTAAGCGCTTCGTAAGAATGAAAGGTGGGGAGATCTCCTTCAAGGGGATGGGCATGGCTGAAGAGTCTCCATTTCCACCTGTCCATGCACCTCATTCTCACCCCTTACAAGCCTCTCACTCCTACATTCCCTCCTTCACTTAAATATTCCAGCACTTATTCTAATCTTATATATCCTTATCATCTCTCGACTCTCATTCATCCTCTCCTGATGTCCAGACCATTCTCCTTTTCCAGGCTTTTCCTCTCTTCAAAGGAAAATGAGCACTGATTATGTTATTCTCTGGCAATCATAGGTAGCACGAGGGATGAAGGGGAGTATGCTGGCAGGGAGCAGGAGCAACAAGGCGATGGAGGGAGAGGGGAGGAACAGGTCTGCACTAAGGAACAGGAGCAGCAAGGGGATGGAAAGGAGCAGGAAAAAATTGTAGTGGAGGAGCACCGCTGTACAACCCCCGGAGGCACGGTGGTGGTGGTGCCCTACCGCCCCCCCTCGGCCTCCCGCACCTACTTCATGGCCGTGTCGCATGGTGGGTGCCTCGCGCTGAGCCGTGTTCCTCCCTCATTGTCTGTCATTGGTGCGGTGATGGAAGTTGAGGTCATTCATCAATAGATTTTGAAGAAATTACGTCCAATGTCTAAAAGAATACGTATTGATGTATTTTTTACCTGTACAGAGTGGGAGGCCGGTCTGGTGGAGGGAGAGCATGTTCCTGTTCCTGGTGCTGTTGCTGATGCAGGTTTGCCCCGGGGCCAGGCAGAAGGGGAACAGGAGGAAGGGGCAACACCGCCGCCACCTGTAACGCCTCGATATTCTCGTGTGCCGTCTGCAAGTGTCTCCAGTAACGAATGGGACTCTGAAAGTAAGCCCTGATTCTTAACTTGTTGTTTTTGTCCAATGACAAGGTATTTAACATCAATCAACAAATATTCATATTTCTAAATGTCTGTTTGAGTAGTAAATTGTGTACTAGATGAGCTTGTTTCAATTATATTTAATAATGATTAATGATTTAGTGAATAAAGTACATAACTGAAGACATGATGAAATTTTCTTATTGTATAGAGTTGGTGAGTGTGGAAGGCGTCACTCTGAGGGAGGCGGAGCACAAGACTCTGCCCAGCCTGCCCAGCCTGTCCCCCGACCACTACCTGCTGCCCCGGAGTCACGGCAGCGGCACACAGTCCGACTCTTCCCCGAGCCACAGCAACCACTCCTTCCTGCACGCCTGGCCCGCGAAGGAGCTCAGCGGCAGCCAGTGGTGGACGGGCGACGGCCGGCGTGAGCGGCTGTACACGGACAAGCGGGGCGGCCTGCACGTGGCCCACCAGCCCCCCGACTACACCGACGACCACGACGACAGCCACCCCAGCGAGTCCCTCTCGGACCACGACCACCGCCACCGCCACCACAGCGGGGAGGGCGGGAGGCTGCCGGCGCGCCCCTGGACCAGCTCCGGCTCAGAGTCTGCTTATGAGACCATCAGGGAGAGACACCGACATGTGGATGAGGCTCTGGCATCCAGCTTTGAGTTCTATTCCACCTCTCCACGTGATGCTCGCCTGCTTGGCTATGTCTCCAGTGAGGGCCAGGTGTGTGGGCGTGGTGGTGGGCTTCAGGGTGCCGTAAGCAAGACATGAGCCAAGCATGTGGTGGCCTGCCTTTATATCTACTGACTTTTTTGTTTTCCTTTTTTTTTTTTTTTTTTTTAATTTATTTAGTAGGTACACACCACTTCCATCTCCAATGCATTCCAACTGTCAATGCTCCTGTTTGGGAAGCTATACACAAGTTTTTAAATTCTTAGTGTTGTTCTTTTAGTTCATATTCATATCCCCTGGCTCTTCCTGGAACCATTTATGTTTGTTGTAGCATCCTTAACCGTAAGTATTTCTAGTGACATGAATTATAATTCTACAATGTAAAACTTTGTTGTGCTATTCATCCTTAACTTATGCGGTATTTTCTCCCACTGTGTGTCAGGAGGGAGAGGAGGCAGAGAGGCAGGCGGCTGAGGCTCCCATGCCGCCCCTCAGCCCTGCTAGGAGTGATTCAGCCACGCAGTCCAGATCACTGAGCTGTCCGTGGCAACAACAAACAACAACAACACCGCCACACTGAGGCACACAACAACTCCACTCTTTCCAGTCACACAGGTAAGCAAACATTTTTTTCTGTAATATATTAACTCACTGTTGGTGTCATTTGATTCAGTAATTATTTTTTTACCTCTGATATGTAATTTTCCTTTAGGTTGTTGTATTAATGGCTGCTTCAAATAAAAATACATAGATTAGAAAATTAACCTTAGAGAGAATCCTGGTTCCTGCTGGATTCTTTAAGGGAGGACAAGAACGGCTGATGAGTCCACTTCACCCCTTCACGCCCAGATCTTTCCTTTGCTATAAAAAAATGTATGTTGTCGAGCCATAAAATTAAGAAAAGTCACTTAATATACCAAATTAGTTAGTCGACAAGGATACTAAACAGGTCATATATATATAATATTGCTTATATTAACTAAAAATTGTTTAATGATACCCAAATTACAATGGAAATTACGCTCTGGTCTTCAAGGGGTTAATGCCATCTGGGCTGGAATGGTTTGCAGTGCAGCATATATCTGTGAACTATTTCAGGATTATTGGCAAACCTGTGATCTTTATAACTGAGATTGTTCCTCGGGGTGGGTAGCACCATACTGAGATGGTGATTGGTGTCCAGCGGTCAGTGAGTGGTGCCGAGCAAAGCATGCTAGACCCTTACAGGTGGGGTGAAGAAGACCTTCCTCCCTCATACCACATGCTGGGAGAAGCCATGATGGTACAGAGTAGGGTCAGCAACCATCAGTATTTGAGTAGTATGTGTAGAGTAACAAGACACATCCCGAACTAAATTGGCCCACCCACCCTTTTTATATTCTCTTACTGTCTTCTTTATAGGGACTTTTTTTTTTTGTGTGCCCTTAACCAGTTTTTTGTTATGTTAACCCCTTCACGCCCAGATCTTTCCTTTGCTATAAAAAATGTATGTTGTCGAGCCATAAAATCACGAAAAGTCACTTAATATGCCAAATTAGTTAGTCGACGAGGATACTAAACAGGTCAAATCTATAAAATATTACTTATATTCACTAAAAATCGTCCAGTGGTAGTCATATACAGTAAAACCCTTATAACTCGGCATTGTATAACTCGGAATTTGATATAACTCGGCAAGGCAAATAGTTTTTTTTATTTATTTATTTATTTATATATATATATATATATATATATATATATATATATATATTTTACATCTATGCTTATAGCGCGTGTAGGCAGTGAGCTCCAGGGGTGGGATGGTAGGCCCTGGAGGCTCACTCGAGGGCTGTGATGGTTGGCCCTCGCCCTTGGTTGCGCAGGCAGGATTCTTATAGTGACGCCTGTAATTAGAGGCTCATGCCGCCCCCCTGTGTCCTCCCATGCACTCGCAGTCCAAGGTAGAGTTAATGGACAGGGCATGCGAGTGTTCTTAGGCCACTCGACGGTGCAGAAAGATTTCAAGTGGATTTATGGGTCTCACTCGGGATCGAACTCGGGTCTTCGAGAACGCCACACGGTGACTCATACCACTCTGCTACCGCCTCCCCTAAACTGCATCTCTTGGTTTTCACTCGGTATATCATGCCCTCACAACCTCTTGTGTGAACATGTAAACAGAAAGTCGGCAAAAAATTATGTATCTCGGCATATTGATGTTATAACTGCATCTCTTTGCTTACACTCGGCATATCCTCAGTCGCATAAAGTCGTGTTTTTGTCCTTTTGACCTTTTCCTGCAGGCTCAGGCTCTTCAATTTCATTCCCTTCCTGCTGGAGACACCCTTGCGTGATGGAGCTGACATCTTTAAATACAGTACTGTATGATGTAATCCCAAAACACGTAAAATAGGTGGCAAAGTAAAGCAAAGGTCGGGAACCAGCGTGTAGGCTGTCAGCTGCTGAGCCGTGTTTATGTCGTCCAAGCAGTCTTGGATACGAATTCCGTTTTTTGTCGAAATTGAAAAAGGATTGGTTTCTGCTTCAAAAACACAACAAGCTTGGTTGGAGCCGAAATAATAATCAATGCAAAACATTGCAAACAATATCACAAAGTAGTATAACACACATTTCAGCAAGTGTTATTGGATTGGGATTCGTAATCCAAGACGGTGCTTGGACGACAAAAACACGGGTACCAGCCTACGCGACCTTTGCTTTACTTTGCCACCTATTTTACGTGTTTTGGGATTACATCATACAGTACTGTATATCAAGATGTCAGCTCCATCACGCAAGGGTGTCTAAAGCAGGAAGGGAATGAAATTGAAGAGCCTGAGCCTGCAGGAAAAGGTGAAAGTGCTGGCAAGGATGGATGCAGGTGCGTCCATGCGTGCTATTTGTGCTGAGTTTGATATCAAATCCAGCACATTCTATCCGTTCACTGGTAAGTGTAGTTTTTATGCTTTTACAGTACTGTATTTATTTATTGATTTATTTATATATATATACAGGAGAACCTCGTTTATCCGGCACCCTCGGGGGGGGAGCGCATGCCGGATAACTCATTTTGCCGTTGTTTTGAGAGTTACTCTTATGGAATCACCCAAAATCCCTTTTTTTTTTTTTTTTTTTTTTTTTTTTTTTTTTTTTTTATTATATAATTATATACATCAAAGGAACTGGCCAAGGGCACAACAAAAATGGGTAACACAAAGCCCGCTTAGTTGCCAGACCCTATAAAGAAGACAGTAAGAGAATAAAATAAAGGAGGGGTGAGCCAATTTAGTTCGGGAGGTGTCTCATCTCTTCTTTTGAAAAGATGTAAGTCATAGGAAAGTGGAAAACTAGAAACAGGAAGAGAGTTCCAGAGTTTACCAGTGCAAGGGATGAAAGGGTTGCCAACCCTGCAACACCGCCAAATTTGAACTAAATTTCTGCCGATTTTCTCAGTTTTTGAAATAATGATACCTAATTAATGCCTGGGTTATCCTGCTGAGTGCCCCTTTCTACCCTGCACTCCTCGTCAGGATGGACAAGCCAGTCCTCGTGTCGCACGCCACCACCACGAACACTCTCCTCTCTTTTTTCACAGGATCTCTCTGACGAGCTCAAGCTAGCCCGTGGTCCTCCCTGCTGGAGGCCCGGAGAAGGGAAAAAAAAAAAAAAAAAAAAAAAAAATATATATATATATATATAATGCCTGGGTCGATTAGTGCCGTTGTTTTGAGGCTGCCGTTGTTTTAAATGCCGGTTAAATGAGGTTCTCCTGTATATATTATTATTTTTTTTTATTTTTTTTTTTTTTTTTACCCATATCAGGGGAGGACATTGCATAACTCGGCACATTGAATAACTCGGCAAGGGCTAGAGCCCCTATCGTGCCGAGTTATAAGGGTTTTACTGTACAATGGAAATTACGTTCTGGGTCTCAGAGGGTTAAACAAAAGAAGTATAGGAGCCATGTGTTGACAGATGCCCAGGATGTGAGCAGTCAGATCTCCTTCATTCAGCTCCAGAAGCAGAAGTACGTCAGGAAGATCCAGCGTCACATCGGTACTCTGGCGAAACTAGAGAAGTATGTTAACCAATCTTATGTGTATCAAACTTTCCTGCTTTGTGGTTTGTACTGTATGCACCCATTTGAACCCATGGACATTTTGGCCTAGCTACATTCTCCCCACTGAGTTGCACATTGTACATCAGTCTGACACATGCAAGTACAGGTATTCTTCATAACAAGACTTAAATAGTTTTCTTTTAACCCCTTCACGCCCAGATCTTTCCTTTGCAATATAAAATTGTCTGTAGTTAGCCATAAAATTACGAAATGTAACAGAATATACCAAATTACCTAGTGGACAAGGATATTAAACACGTCATATCTATAAAATTTTGCTTATGTTAATCAAACTTGTCTACGTAATGCTACCCAAATTACAATGGAAATTATGTTCTGGGTCTCAAGAGGTTAAGGTTCATGTTTTGTATCTTGTCATTACTGTTTCACATGAAGAGCCTTGCTGGATCAACTAGGAGACAGCCTTGCCTCTGAGGGCGCCTTCAAGCAGAGGCTGGCCGAGGGTAACCACTCCGGCACCGGCTCGGACACCAACGGCAACATCCGCACCCACGACCTCCTGGGCCACACAGGTACACACTGCCATTACTTCGTTTTCCTACCTGAACTTTTTGTACTTGTAATATGTACTGAAGCCTGAAGCCATGAGTGGTGGAAGTGCTTTCCTTGGGCACACCTCAACCACCTATCATTATTATTATTATTATTATTATTATTATATTATTATATTTAGTTTTTTTTTTTATAGCAGCCCAGTGGTGTAGTGATTAGCACTGTTTGCTCACAACAGAGAGACATGAGGTATGAGAGGACGTGAGTTAGAATCCCTGGCTGGATAGAGATGCTTTGGGCTTGTCTCATCTCACACTGTAGCCCTTGTTCACCTTGTAGGGAATAGGTACATGAGTTACCTTAGGAATAGTGACCCTATAATCCCATCAGGAGCTGAGGGTGGCACTTCACTGCTCTAGGTGTGGATGTGAAGTGTGTGGCTAGAATAGAATACACCATCATTGTTACAAGCCTAATTCTGAACTACAATTTGCAGATACCACAACCAGTAGCATCATGTCCAGTGAGGACAGTCGTAGGGGAGCAAAGAATAAAAAGCGTGCTCCTTACTGCCCAGAGAAGGTGTCAAGAAGCAGTCATGCCCTCGGACAAGGAAGTCTGTCCTCACCAGGTGACGGGAAGGCAGAGGACGTGAGGCTGTCTCATGCACCCTCAGGCACAGGCCACTCGTACACATCTTCACCCAGAGTTAACATCAGTCAAATAAGTTCGGATATGAACAGCTCCAGAGCTTCAACCATGAGGCAAGTGGAGGAGGAGGTCAGGAAGCTGGCGTCTGCTGAGGAGCGGTCACGAAGGATGGTGTTGCAGCCGCGTGCAAGCTCCAGTACCAAGGGTTCACGCAGTGGTGGCAGGAGGATGCACAAGGCAGACACCTGGAGAGAAGACCGTGCACAGTCTGGCTTAAGTGGCCAAAGTGAACAGAGTAGTGCCCCAGAAATGAGTGTGTCAGGTAGAAGGAGACCTCGTTCAGCTGTTGATGCCTCAGGAGCAGGAGGTGGCAGCAGCTCTAAGGCACAATCTACACTGGGTCTTTTCATATCTGAGGAAAGTTCTAGTGAGCTGCCTGCCTCAAAGAGTCCTCCGATATCTAGACAGGGTGATGGCAGGGAATCAAAGGAAAAGAAGCAGGTGGCAGCGTTGTATTTGGTAGTGGTAGAGTGTTGACGCTCAAGTCACCAGTCACACCGGGAGTTGGTGTCTCGGAGAAGCCGCTGGTCCCCTAAATGTTATTCCGTCTAAGGACTTTGGACAAATGTTTCCCAGTAGTGAGTGTATTGCACAAGGCAGTGAAAGAAAGGGGGAGAGTGTTGGGGTGCAGACTGGCGACTCACTCCTGTACCCAAGAAAGAGTTCCAGGAAAAGAGACACCAGGATCTCAGTCAGCACGAGTGAGAGGGAGAGCACTTGTGAGTCATCGAGAAATAAGAAAGCTTGGAGTAAAGCAAAGGAATCTTCTGAAATTAATGAAGACACTGATGGCACTAAAAACCATATTAGAAAACCCAGCAATGGAAGAGCTTCGGACAAAACTAAACCTTCTTCAAACAGGAAACATTATGTGGAGAAGATTCATAAACTCCAGAAAGTCAGCAAAGAAAAAGAAACGATGAAGGGAATAAAAAGAAATAAAGAACCAAAATCTAAATCATACGAGCAATCACACTCCCCCAGTAAGAAGTTGGGTGCAAAGGCATCAAGGAAGGAAACTGGAAAGGAAAGGGACAAGTCTGTGCCTGCAAGACAACATAAAGCCGCGGCAAAGCCAGGCAAGGAGACGGCTGGATCAAGGAACAGAGGAGCTCCCTTGAAAGCTAAATGTGATGGCTTAAAAAGCTGTGAGTCATCATCTCGACCAAGATCCGACAGTGAAGACAGGACGCTGAGCAATCCCTCCTCCTTGTCCGAGTCCCTTGAGAGTGGCAGCCTGGATCCAGTGAGCTGGGTGGACCATCATCCGGCAAGGCTGAGTCAGTGCAGAGTGAGGCAAGGCGTCGCCACAGTCATGATGGAGACAGTTCCTCCACACTGTGTTCTGAGGAAGCTGACCGACATCAACTTGATCAAACAAGTCATATCAGTGACAACTTCAGCCAAGGCCGCCACACTCCTCCAGGGGAACAAGCCAGCCACAGAGGTGGTCAGACCAGCAGTGAAGAGGCAGTGCAGGGCCTGAAAGGAGGAGCTCAGGAGGCACTCACCCCAGAGGCACCGGGATGGATGCTTATATCCCCTCCCATGCCTAAGGTTAAACCCAGACAAAAACTCAATCCTCTAAGAGTCTCACCACCACCATTAAACCAGCTCAAAGAAAAAGAGAAGAAAACCTAAAGAACCAAACAAATTTGATGCATCACGGCACACAGAAAGAGGTCAACCCGCCTATTCGCCAGCCAAGGGTCTCACTCGGCAAGGCTTGGACACCTGGCAATGTCTGGCACTCTGAAAGTTGCATGGCAGGAAGATACACAAGTGATAATTGAACAGAGGAAGCCAGTTGGGTATGAAATAAAACTCTCCAACCAGGAAAATACATATCCCAAGTCAAAGCTGCTTGGCTACACCACCACCACCACCGTCACTCATGCCACCAAGAAGGCCATGACTCTGCAGGTAAAGTACTATTTGCTTTAGTGCATGTGTTAAGGATAAATGGGTTTCCCTCATTGAGCAGCAGAGGTAAAGGATAAGAAATCAAAGCTCACTGAATGCTTGCTGAACAGTTACAGAACAGTAGGGCTATTGTGGCCGCATCGGGCAAGTTGAAAACAAAATCAGTGTCAGCGGGAAGTTGCTGAGGCTGAATGGCTGGCTAGACATTTGTGATCCTCATCTACCAGTCCAGAATGGATGATTCCTACACTTATGATTACCTCAAACCAGAGTTCCCTACTCTTCTTTTTTTTTAAATCCACTTTGTATTAAATATTCAGGTGCCTCATCATGTGTGTGTGTATGGCCTACAAAGCACACACAGATCCACACACAGACTCTCAGTAAGGGAATCAGCCAAGCACTCATGATAATTGTCTATGTGATGTGTAATAGCAGGCAAACAGATCAGCAGAACAGGGACCCAGCTGATTTTTTAGGAACGCGAATTTCCATGATTAATTTTGAGTGGGTGTTATGGCATAGACAATATGAACCATATTGTGAATGAAGTTGCTCATTTTACTCATCATGACCATGTGTAATGTCTGTTTACATGTGGGGAACCGTGAGTCAAGTGAAGGCCATGGCAGGAAAATCTTAACCCCTTCACGCCCAGATCTTTCCTTTGCTATAAAAAATTGTATGTTGTCGAGCCATAAAATTAAGAAAAGTAACTGAATATACCAAATTAGTTAGTGGACAAGGATACTAAACAGGTCATATCTATAAAATATTGCTTATATTCACTAAAAATCGTCTAATGGTATCCAAATTACAATGGAAATTACGCTCTGGGCCTCAAGGGGTTAAGGGTTGAAGAGCACCAAGCCCTCAGTAAGACTATCAGAGACTTATCATAGTCCTCAGTAGAAATATAGAAAGATTGAAATCACTGATGGAAGTGTTAAGTATCAAACCTCCTTCCTGCAGAGAACAAGCTCTCCTTTTCTCTCTCTCTCTCTCTCTCGCTCTCTCTCTCTCTCTCTCTCTCTCTCTCTCTCTCTCTCTCTCTCTCTCTCTCTCTTCCTCTCTTCTCTCTCTTCTCTCTCTCTCTCTCTCTCTCTTCTCCTCTCTCTCCTCTCCCCCCTCCTCTCTCTCTTCTCTCTCTCTCTCTCTCTCTCTCTCTCTCTCTCTCTCTCTCTCTCTCTCTCTCTCTCTCTCTCTCTCTCTCTCTCTCTCTCTCTCTCCTCTCTCTCTCTCTCTCTCTCTCTCTCTCTTCTCTCTCTCTCTCTCTCTCTCTCTCTCTCTCTCTCTCTCTCTCTCTCTCTCTCTCTCTCCCCTCTTCTCTCTCTCTCTCTCTCTCTCTCTCTCTCTCTCTCTCTCTCTCTCTCTCTCTCTCTCTCTCTCTCTCTCTCTCTCTCTCTCTCTCTCTCTCTCTCTCTCTCTCTCTCTCTCTCTCTCTCTCTCTCTCTCTCTTCTCTCTCTCTCTCTCTCTCTCTCTCTCTCTCTCTCTCTCTCTCTCTCTCTCTCTCTCTCCCCTCTCTCTCTCTCTCTCTCTCTCTCTCTCTCTCTGTTTTTCCTGCTCTGCTTTCTTCAAGATTCAGGACTGATGACTATATTGATATCAAACCAAGAAATATCTAGGCACTCGCACAAATAATGCATAACACCTTGTCTGATGGGTTCACTGGTGTAACAGCCACCCCTCTTTTTCCTCCCTCTTCTCTATGGATTGATTATGGATCCTTGCTGTATCAACTCCATTTTCCTTACGAAATAGATTTACTAATAAGTATGTGGATAAGAAATATTCTCTATTAATGCTCATTCAACTTCTTTTTTTGGACAGTCATATTAGGACCAAATTGTCATCCGTCATCACTCCCACTCTTAACCCCTTCACGCCCAGATCTTTCCTTTGCTATATAAAATCGTCTGTTAGCCATAAAATAACGAAGAGTAACTAAATATACCAAATTAACCAGTGGACAAGGATACTAAACTGGTCATATCTATTAAAATATTGCTTATATTCATTGAAATCCTCTATTGGGACCCAAATTACAATGGAAATTACGTTCTGGATCTCAAGGGGTTAACACCTTCACCCTGTGTTGTCCTGCAGGAGGCGCTGGCCAGGGCTCGGCCGGACTACCTGCGCGAGGCTGGCGACCGCAGCGCTCTGATCCGCCTGAAGCGCGAGATGCGGTGTGCGGCGCAGACACAAAACCATCACGTGTTGGCTCAGCTTCCCCCCAACCTGCAGACGCCCTCCACCCTGCAACGCTTCCTTTACAAGCCAGGCAAGTCGTGTCTTCCCTCCACATGTATTCACTCTTGTGCATTTTTTTTCACAAGATCCTCTATATTTGTTGTTGTTTAGCCTGTTACTTTTTTCTTTTTTACTAGATCCTAAATATATTTGTTCATGTTTAACCTGTTATTTAACTTGTTTTTTATATTTTTACTCAATTATTATTTTTTTTTTTTTACCATATTATATCTATCATATTATTTGTTTTTTTTTTTTTTACGATCTATTATATTATTATTATTTTTTTTTTTTACATATCTATTATTTGTATTTTTTTTTTTTACTATCTATTATATTATTATTATTATATGTTTTTTTCTTCATATTTATTAATTTGTATATTTTCATTTTTTTTGAGAATATGTCTCTGTATATACTATTTGTACTATATATATTTATTTTTAAACTACTGACAATCCCCTTTCAGACCTGGCGCCCCTGTTCTCATACAAGGACATCCGGCAGCAGAACCAGCGGCTGTACAGTCTGCTGCCGGAGTCCCAGGCGCCCGGCGTGAGGCAGCACGACGCCGCCGTCCACCGCACCAACAGACTGCTGGCCAACCTCTACAGCCAGGTGAGGACTGTGGCCAGGGAATATGTGAGGATCATACGGCTGAGAGTAAATGAAAAATAGGACATGTGAGGGAATTAGTGAGGATCATACGGCTGAGATTAAATAAAAAATAGGACTGCTGTGATGGAATTAGTGATGATCACATGGCTGAGAGTAAAGGAAAAATATGACTGTTGTGATGGAATTAGTCATGATCATACGGCTGAGGGTAATTAAAAATAGGACTGTTGCGAGGGAATTAGTGATGATCATACGGCTGAGAGTAAAGGAAAAATAGGACTGTTGCGAGGGAATTAGTGATGATCATACGGCTGAGAATAAATTAAAAATAGGACTTCAGGGAATTAGTGATGATCATACGGCTGAGTAAATGAAAAATAGGACTGTTGAGGGAATATGTGATGATCATACGGCAGAGAGTAAAGGAAAAATAGGATTGTTGCGAGGGAATTAGTGATGATCATATTGCTGAGTAAATGAAAAATAGGACTTGTGAGGGAATTAGTGATGATCATACGGCAGAGTAAATGAAAAATAGGATTGTTGCGAGGGAATTAGTGATGATCATACGGCTGAGATTAAATAAAAAATGCATTGCAGATAAAATTACTTAGTCCTGAGATGCTTAAGATGCTTATTTTTTTAAACAAAGTGAAGTAAGGCATACAGAAAGGGATTTGCTGCTGAGACATCACAATTAAAGTTTATGTTGACACTGAGGAATGTTCAGGTCAATGTTTCACCTGGTGGGCTGCATCATTGATAGTTAATTATCCATCATTTCTAAGCAACTTCAATGCATTGTTTCTAATCAATCATGTGTAACTTGCTTTTTTCTGTAATTTTTAATAAGAAATGTTAATCTTTAATAACATCGAAAGATCAGAATGAGAGCAGGCAATGAATACGCATCAGCCAGAGACATGTAGGAGTGGCTTTATCATGTGGAGTGAATGTAAGGTTGGAGTGAAGAAGGTGGTGTGTGTGAGTGGAGTGAATGGAAGGTTTGAGTTAGGAAGGTGGTGTGTGTGAGTGGAGTGAATGGAAGGTTTGAGTTAGGAAGGTGGTGTGTGTGAGTGGAGTGAATGGAAGGTTTGAGTTAGGAAGACGGTGTGTGTGAGTGGAGTGAATGGCAGAAGTATCAGCTCTTTAATATTCGATTGCTTGTCATTTTCAGCGGCTGAGGAGGAAGGCAATTCAAGGTCGGGTGTCGCACGCCCACAAGGAGGTGGTGACGCCAGTGGTGCACCGGGTCCTTCAGCAGTGAGGCCTTATCCCTCCCTGACAGCCACGCCACGCCACCCTCACCACGGAGACTTGGGTTCTACTCTTGTCGCCCAGGGGCTGATTGATATGCTTTGTTGTTATGTTTGACTACTACTTGTGTCCACTTGTTTGTTGTACTGTATCGACTTTAGAACCTGGTGACATACTCTAATCTTATTTTTAATACTTATCTTTATTGAGCATTACTGAAGTACCAGTACCTGAAGTACCAAAATACCAAATTTTAGGACAAGGTAATCTAGTAATTTAACCATGTAGCACTAGAATTACTCCTAAGGAAATGTGTCCTTTGTCCAAAAAAAATTTCAGCTTTTATAACTCATACTCTGAATTCTCTTAATAGTCAGGGGATATCAAATTTCTCAAAGTTGCTTTAAACAAGACTGATATGTTATTCATATCATTTATTTCCAAAGGCAAGTAACAAGCTACCACTGCCAAGCAAACGCCATATATTTGCTGATATTTTCATTTTCTACAACTTTTTTGTACTTGGATATTGTGGCTGTCACATTCTAGGTAACCTATTTCTTAAAAAAATAAAAGTGAAAATATTTTCATACTTTTGAATAAAGTATTGAACTAAATGAAGTTTCTTATTTTGATTATCTGTTTTCATGCAAGTTTATAGTTTGTTAATTCTATCAGAGACTGCATTGATCCTATCCATAGCACTAGTGAGGGATGTGAAGGTGGTGGTGACGTAGGCTTGGAGGCCCTCGTGTGGGGTGTGGCGGCGGCGTCGGCGGGACCCGAACCAGCTGTCCACCAGCCTGATGAGTGGCACGCGGAAGGCGTTGTGGAGGCAGAGGTAGGTGAGCAGCCCGCCCAGCAGGAATGCCCACATGCTGGTGACAGTAGCAGGGACTCAGCAAGGATTCATTACAGAATGTAAGCAATGGTTATACAGAAGCTTTTTTATTGTAAATACTCTTGCTGATAAGGCAATGATCACCATGAAATGTTCAGAAATTTCGATCAGGTGGTTATTTCCTTCTACTTTAATTGCAAAGTAAAGCACAGGGAATTTATTAAAAGATCTAGGATTCTACTAGAGTAAACACTTCACGCCATAAAAACAGCCTCAGTCAAGTGGCACCATATTGAATAAAATTAACTTTCAAAAGATGTCAGTATGTAGTGTTAGTAAACTAGCTGAAAAATAACATTATTAATTTATTAGTGCATATAAATTATGAGATTCCTGCCTGCTTAAAAAACCATCAAATGATCGAATATTTGGGAGGACCAGGAAATTAAAAGTGTCCCATAGATAATGCCATTCAAATAACCAAATTTCTGCTACCAATATGATCCACGTGTACATTCACAGGTAAAGAACAAAACTGACCTGTAAATGTGGTTCCCGATAGGCTTGGCAGTATGGGTGGTATGGGTGGTGGTGGGGGTGGGTGGAGCAGGGCTGGTGACAGTACTAGGGGTGGTGGATAGGCGTGAGGGGGTACTGGAAGCATTGACAAGTTGGTTAGGGACATTACTTTACTCCGGTTAGTGGTCTTGTTAGGTGAAGGCAAGTCTGTGGTGGTTGCTGTGGTATTAGTTATAGGCAGAGGAGGGGATGCCAGTTCACCCTCATCCCCGTCAAGTCACATTCCCATCTGCGCCACCGCCTCCGCCACTCGCTTGCCGTTTTGAGCGATCCTTTTTGACTACTGCTGAGCCACACAGCCAAACCCCGAAAGCCAGGACCAGCAAGCACACCACTGTCTTGCTCCTGACCACATGAGAGAAAAGTTTACAGAGATAACATGAGAGAAAAGTTTAGAGATATAACAAAGTTCTATAACATGACGAGAAAAGTTTAGAGAGATAACATGGAAGAAAAGTTTAGAGAGATAACATGAGAAAAGTTTAGAGATATAAAAAAGTTTAGAGATAACATGACGAGAAAAGTTTAGAGAGATAACATGAGAGAAAAGTTTTAGAGAGATAATTAACATGAGAAAAGTTTAGCGCTAACATGAGAGAAAAGTTTAGAGATATAATTAACACGAGAGAAAAGTTTAGAGAGATAACATGAGGGGAAAGTTTAGAGATAACATGAGAGAAAAGTTTAGAGATAATATGAGAGAAAAGTTTAGAGAGATAACATGAGAGAAAAGTTTAGAGATAACATGAGAGAAAAGTTTTGAGAGAAAAGTTTAGAGAGATAACATGAGGAAAAAGTTTAGAGAGATAACATGAGGAAAAAGTTTAGAGAGATAACATGAGGGAAAAGTTTAGAGAGATAATTAACATGAGAAAAGTTTAGAGAGATAACGAGAGAAAAGTTTAGAGAGATAACATGAGGAAAAAGTTTAGAGAGATAACATGAGAGAAAAGTTTAGAGAGATAACATGAGAGAAAAGTTTAGAGAGATAATATGAGAAAAGTTTAGAGATAATAAGAGGAAAAAGTTTAGAGAGATAACATGAGAGAAAAGTTTAGAGAGATAACGAGAGAAATGTTTAGAGAGATAACATGAGAGAAAAGTTTAGAGAGATAATATGAGAAAAGTTTAGAGAGATAATATGAGGAAAAAGTTTAGAGAGATAACATGAGAGAAAAGTTTAGAGAGATAACATGAGAGAAAAGTTTAGAGAGATAACATGAGAGAAAAGTTTAGAGAGATAACATGAGAGAAAAGTTTAGAGAGATAATATGAGAGAAATGTTTAGAGAGATAATATGAGGAAAAAGTTTAGAGAGATAACATGAGAGAAAAGTTTAGAGAGATAACATGAGAGAAAAGTTTAGAGAGATAACATGAGAGAAAAGTTTAGAGAGATAACATGAGAGAAAAGTTTAGAGAGATAACATGAGAGAAAAGTTTAGAGAGATAACATGAGAGAAAAGTTTAGAGAGATAACATGAGAAAAGTTTAGAGAGATAACATGAGAGAAAAGTTTAGAGAGATAACATGAGAGAAAAGTTTAGAGAGATAATATGAGAGAAAAGTTTAGAGAGATAACATGAGGAAAAAGTTTAGAGAGATAACATGAGAGAAAAGTTTAGAGAACATGAGAGAAAAGTTTAGAGAGATAACATGAGAGAAAAGTTTAGAGAGATAACATGAGAAAAGTTTAGAGATAACATGAAAGAAAAGTTTAGAGAGATAACATGAGAGAAAAATTTAGAGAGATACCATGAGAGAAAAGTTTAGAGAGATAACATGAGAGAAAAGTTTAGAGAGATAACATGAGAAAAGTTTAGATAATTAACATGAGAGAAAAGTTTAGAGAGATAATTAACATGAGAAAAGTTTAGAGATAATTAACATTAAAAAAGTTTAGAGAGATAACATGAGAGAAAAGTTTAGAGAGATAATTAACATGAGAGAAAAGTTTAGAGAGATAATTAACATGAGAGAAAAGTTTAGGGAGATAACATGAGAGAAAAGTTTAGGGAGATAACATGAGAGAAAAGTTTAGGGAGATATCATGAGAGAAAAGTTTAGAGAGATAATTAACATGAGAGAAAAGTTTACAGAGATAATTAACATGAGAGAAAAGTTTAGGGAGATAGCATGAGAGAAAAGTTTAGGGAGATAACATGAGAGAAAAGTTTAGAGAGATAACATGAGAAAAGTTTAGAGAGATAACATGAGAGAAAAGTTTAGAGAGATAACATGAGAGAAAAGTTTAGAGAGATAACATGAGAAAAGTTAGAAAGTTAGAAAAGAAAAAGAATTAAAAAGAGAGATTAGGATATTTACCAAGATTAATGATACACTTAAATGTTGTTGTTGATAAGAACATATATATTTTTCTTATCTAGAGTCTCACAGAAGTATGGTGGTTCCTTAAAAGAGAACAAGCTGCAGTGCATTATTGATGACTGGTTCTCTTTGGTGATAAATAGTATAGGGTGGGTTGGGGAGATACCGTACATATGGATGTAACGTACAAATGCTCCCTTGGCCATATTTATAGGTTTAGGATAGTTACCGTATAAATGTAGTAAGAGAAAAGGGGTTCGATCAGCTGAGCGGGAGAGATTTGGATGGTAGGCGCTTGGATCATTTTAGAGGTGAGTTTTGTTGTTTTTGGCATGTCCCATGTAATATTTGGCCTCCATTTTATGGTCTCTTGTGTTCATGAATATGCCAGCAGTGTGGGGGTAAGGTATTAAGTATCGAAATGTGTTTAGTTGTGATGTACCAAAGGATAAAGACATTCCAGCCACACGAACGATCCGAAATGTTGGTTTACATGTGAATGGCGTCATGTGGAACTTCGTACAGTGTGTTTTTAATGTAGTAACATCCACAGTGTAAACAAAAAATTAAAATTCTGGTATGGGTTATGTGTTTTCAATAATGTCAAGTAGGATGCAGCAACATAATATTAGATAGTGACACCTATCACAGTAGTGATTTCATTCATCTGTTCATAATCCTTGTGGTGTTTTACTAGTATGTTTCCATGCTTCCATCCATGCTTGTCAAGATTGTGTAGCCTAATGAAACTAGGCTATAGGCCTATATCTACATTCTAAAGGTAATTCCAAGCAGTGTTAAGTTCAATCAAATTAAAATATGCCAAATATTGCATTAAATCATCTGCATTTATTATAAATAATTATTAATTTATGTTTCCCTTCTGGAAGTGCTACAGAAGCACTTCCATGATTAAGTACATTATGTAGGGTAATGAAAGTATTAATATGATTGCAAATATATATTAAAAAAAAAAAATCCAGGAACTTCAAAGTCAAAATTTATTTTCACTTTTTTTTACTTTCACTTTTTAATTGATTAAAATTGCTTGCACTATTATATTGCTAATATAAATTGATTTGATTTCATCACTAGGGTCCATTTCATGAAATGTGTTGCCCTAATTCAACTGTGCTTGATTTTTTTATTTTCAATTTTTTTTTTTACTTATCGATAAATATCTCTGTATGGAGCGTCCTCACCTATGGATGGTCCGTACGTTTTGAGTTTTTTTTTTCGGGCCTATTTTTCAGTTGCTTTTATCATGTTGCCAGAGTTGTGCCTTACACATAATGTAGTCCATATCTTATATTTTGTAATACATAATAAAAAAATTCAAATTTCACTCAATTTTTTTTTTCCTGATTTAAAAAAAAAAAAGTGTACGGTACATCCCCAACCCACCCTACATTTTTAACTAGTAGCTGTATCTTAGTATTAATGTATTCATGATAAGGGGAATGACACCCATGCTTGTAGATTCCCTGTGCTTGTTGCCTCTTCTGTGTTATCGTCAGGAGGTGCAAAGAAGGATGTAGTGAAAGAATGATTACATGATGGACTTGTTAATCTGTAGGAATACTTACTATATGCAGAGCTGGGCACTAAACACATTGAATTTATTTAAATACTAAATACTAAATACATGGGAAAAATGTATTTAAATACTAAATACTAAATACATTTTACGAATGTATGTAAATACTAAATACATCAATTGTATTTAAAGGACAACTTTAATAAAAATTGCTTCACAGTTATTTTTGTTCATGAGAATAAAATCACTCGGTAGCTCAGACCTTCCATAAGATTGCTAACTAACAGGGTACTTTAAGTAGGCAGATCAAACAGTGCATTAAAGTATAGATATTACTAATTTTATAACAGGCTGATGCTATATAGTACAATAAGAAGTTAAGAACACTAGATCAATATGATATAGGTAGGCTACTATTAGGTATGTTAAATCACCTTTTCCTTTTTTAAATACAACAGGCTAAGGACGACCACTATATTAATCTGTGAGGAGGTTAGCCATCCAACTCACCTCATTGCTGCCCTCACAAGACGACCCACATGCCTACCACCGCCTCAAGGACTGAAGGAAGAAAGGTTGTATCTGTTGTTCATTTCTGATCCCTAAAGTGAAGCTTCGTGAACCCTATAGATGAACCACCACTTGTTAGATTGAGGGTAGAATGAAATATTAGTGATTCCAGAGAATGTTTTTGCAAGTGCAGGATTTGCTTAGTGGTCAAAGATATGGAAATATTGTAATTAATCATTGTTCTTTAACCATCGATCCGCTCCCACAACTTTAAAAAAAAAAAAAAAAAAAAAAACCCTGCTTGCTGTCATAGATAGAGATTTGCACAGTTGAATAAATTGAGCTTATTTCATTCGCACTTGATGTAATGGAAAAGCCAGCCAGAAAGGTAATTATATATTCATGGTATAAAAGTAGACTACCTAAATAGTACGTACGAGCCTAGCAAAGAATATAGACCAGTTCGTAAATTCCCTTATCTTGTGTGCTAATCTTCATCTATCTCCCTGTGTTTTTGTAAATCATATACTGTTTTCTATGATATGAAGCCTTTTTTAGTCACTGTTCATAAAGAAATATCGCATGTTGACATTTTGGGCTTTTGGCAAGTTGGTGCGTCCGTCAGTCAGCTGGCCGCGGCGCCCTGTTGTTACCTAACCCCAAGGATACTATATACGCACTGCCTGCCTCCCCGTGTTGCTGCCAGTGCTAACACCTTCTTAATTACTGCTGTTCCTGCCGATACCCGTGGCGGGGTGATGCAGGTTGTGGCCGTGCAGGGACATGACAAGTGGTGGGGCTGCTGATACACAAGACGTGCCGGTGAAGTCTAGTCCTTACCAGTGTACCAGGTTAGTGAACGTATTTCAGGTCTTGATGTGGTATAACTGTAGTTTAGGACAATGCATGGACATTAGTTACGTAACCTGACCTAACTGGGGGAGCTGCGCACTTCCAACCCCCTCCCCCCCCCCGCTAGTTCACTAACCTAACCTGGACTTTGGTTACTTTACCTAACCTAACCGGGAGGCGGAGCCCTTATGTTATTATTCATAACCGACGGATGTAGGGGTTAGACATACTGGTAAATATGCAGTTACAACCAATACTTCCAATCATCATTTTCTTTTTCGCTCAAGCCAACAAGCTTACTAGGGGGAATCGGGTTTTTTTGGGTAGGGGAGGTAAATCTAACTGGTTCATAACCCCCTCAAAAACCTAAACTATAACTAACCTAACCCGTTAAAACTGCAGTTTAAAACAATAACTACATGGACATTGGTTATGTATCCTGACCTGGACATTGGTTATGTAACCCAACCTAACTGGGGTAGCACAGAGGCACAGACACCCCCAGTCCATCCTTATGTTATTAATAATTTCTGACGGCTGATATAGGGGTTAGAAATACTGCAAATGATCAAATCTATAATTTGAGGATGGTTATAACTACGTGCCTTGTAATGCATTGAACTGCAGTAGAACCAAAAATTCTAACCGCTGCTCTTTCACTCCACATTGCTGGAAAGATATAAAAAAGGGCCTGTTATTGGTTAAGAAATATGATGGGATATGAACAGCAACATGGGTAAATATGCAGTTTTAACTAATACATCCTATTGACCATTACTCTCTTGACATAACGTGGGGGGCTGGGCTCCCCCAGACCGAATCTTCATATACATAAATTCTTCATTAACAATGTGTGTGTGTGAGAGAGAGACATACATACAACTAAATAGAAAATGTAATGATAGAGAGAAAAAAGAACTTTCACTGCCAACCGGCACAAACTTTCCTTTGACAGAACAAAAACGAGCCGGGCAGCTAGAGGAGCAGCCTCCCGCCAGTCCGAGCGATGGGGATGGGTAAAGCCAGGAAGTTCGTGCACCGCAACTTGGTTATGATCGTGATGGTGCCCGTGCTGCTGGGCGTCCACTACGGGTGGCAGAAGGTGCAGGACACGGAAATGTTCGTGCCAAAGCAGCAGCGACGAGACCTTCCTATCGTTGAGGTGAGTTGTGACTGTGGTGGATTCTACCCTCCCTGGCTTCACCTCATACATACAGCACTATGCGTATTCAATTAGGTGAGGTGGTGTGGGTGCATGTGTGTCATCTTATGGACCTAGTTTACCTTATTGAGTGTGTGCAGTATGTGTATACATTGTCAAGTGTGTGCAGTATGTGTATACCTTGTCAAGTGTGTGCAGTATGTGTATACCTTGTCAAGTGTGTGCAGTATGTGTATACCTTGTCAAGTGTGTGCAGTATGTGTATACCTTGTCAAGTGTGTGCAGTATGTGTATACCTTGTCGAGTGAGTGCAGCTCAGGCCTTTACAGGGCCTGAGCTGCACTAGTGTACAGTAGTCCTGTTTGCACATCTGAACTTGCCTAATTTTTCTTTAAATTGATGCATAATTCTTGCCACCATCACCTCTTATCTAGTCCATTGCAGGTGTATAGACTTCAATGCAGAAAGCTGCTCTTTTTTGTGCTATTCAAACATTTCCCTAGTGTCCCCTTGAAATTAGTGTTTGTGTGTGTAAAAGTCCTAATCTTCCTACTACAGGGTGCCAGATACCTTGGGGAGGGGATGAAGAATAAATTTGGACTAAAGAAGGAAGAATAGAAAGCTGGTCATCCCTGTATCATTTAAGGTAAAGTATGTGTCAAAACTTTTTATGACCAAGTAACAAAAATTATTGCTGATCAAAGAAGGCCATTGAAGGTAGCTTGGAAGAGGCATTGTTGATCGCTTGGCATAATGCTGTGATTGTTTTAGTTTCATGAACTACCACATAGAACTATCGATCAGTGTTGTGGAGTGGATAGACTCAGGCAGATAACCAGTGAGGAAGCAAAGATGTGCATAACAGCACAAGACCATCCATTATGTGCTCCCCGTACTTGTTTGTAACAATGAAATTTGTAAAGTCAACTGTCGACTGATACTTTCATATACATACGTACATTTATGTTATAGTTTCATTGTCGCGTTGTTGTCAGTGGAAATATATGGAATTCATTGAACTTTAATTGTCTTTCAGATGTCCGGTGTGGTGTTGGAGGGGGAGCGTGTGAAGGGAGTGTTTTGTCATAGTGTGACTCATCCATCCTATTTATCCATGCTGGCCAGCTATAGGAAACTTCTCCTCTCAGCATATGGACCAAAGGGTAGCTCGGTTTTGATCAGTAATGCTGTAGGTAGGGAGGCATTAGTGTCTTCCTCGTCAGAAATTATTAAGGAGTTGTCCTTTGCCCAT
>JACEEZ010026301.1:222500-262500 GCA_016584305.1 Chionoecetes opilio
CCCCCTCCCTTGGTCACATAGGCTACCTAGCGCCTGCACTTGACGGGCGACGCGGAAGGGTTAAATAAGAACATAAGAAAGCTACAAGAGGCCGTGAGACCTACACGTGGTAGTTCCTGTTACTTAACACTACCTACATCCACCTTTCATCCCCATCCATGAATTTATCCAGCCTCCTTTTAAAGCTCCCTATTGACTCCACACTGAAAACATTGATTGCTGGAATATGTGAGTGCAGTGGCGTAGCTATGTGGGGAGCACGTACCCCCCTCCGACTGGCCATGGCTGCCGTGTTCTATATAATGCTCTTATACCCACCACTGAGCTAATGTTTGAATATACCCTTCTATGTGGCATCAGAGTGACCCTGAGCTCCGCTTGCCTTGTGTCCCCCATTGATAGATACCTAGCTCCGCCACTGGTAACAAAGCAATTCAGTCCTTTAACAACCCACAAATTACGTAGCAAAAAAAAAAAAAGACAAAAAAATCATCTGCGACCTTGTTAATGAGTTCGAAGTAGGTACTAACGAACCCTATCAATATAAGCTTTAAAAATAATACTACAAAACTATACCAACACTATTACTAACTCATATTTACTAACATTTAAGACTTAGAAAACGTTACATGTAAATTATTATTAGTTAAAGGTCAACAGGTAAGGGCGTGGGAAGTAAATAAGAGAAAGGTTTAGTTTCGAAGCAGTGTTGAGCTGCTCGAGTATTCCAGTACGAGCGATAGTCGAGAGTGAGCCGGGGAGGAGGCAGGACGTGTGTGCAGGCAGCTGGGAGGAGGAAGAAAATTATTTTTGGCCAAACGCTTTATTTTGTAGCATTTCTTCATATTTCTGCAGCGTAAGGTAATAGAGAGAGAGGGAGGGAATGGGAGAGAGTGAGAGGAATGAGTGGGCAGTGGCGGATCTAGGGGGCTATGGCCACCCCTGAAAATTAATCTCATTGGCCACCACAGCTCTGAATCAGGTCTAATGAAAATTCAACCATTTTTTTTAATGGCTATGCCATGGCTACCCCACACTAGATCTGTGTCCAACCTTGGCCACCCTAGTCAAAATTTCCTGGTGGTGCTACTGGGAAGAGGGAGGGAGTGAGAGCTTAAGTGTTATTTGAGGTTGTTTAGTCCTCCCTGCAAAGTAATGGCTGTTGCCTCGTTATCTTTCTACCTTGCATAACGTCAGATCAGCTATACCCAGTGGTGTAGCTACGGGGAGGCATGTGCTTCCCCGGGGAGAATCCGGAGCCCCCCAGGTGTCATCCTCACGGGCCATGGCTGTCGTAATCTGCTTGGACCTGTGACTGACGATATACCCTAATATCCTTCTATGTGGCATCAGAATGCCCCTGAGCTCCGGTTGCCATAGTGCCCACCCATGCACAGTTGTCCCCCCGTCCCCCCCCCTCCCCACACACACAATTGAGATACCTAGCTACCCCACTGTATGAGTGAGAGCGGGCATGTAAGAGGACTAGATGTGAGGCTGAGGTGCATTGACCGGTGACAATGGAGACTTCTGCTTTGACCACGACCTTGAGGACATTCCAAGGAACATGCATCAATGTAGACAAGACTAGATTGAATCTTCAGAATTTAGATCAAATCATCTACTTTTGGAGGGTTTTAGAAACAATTTGAATTTCTCCATTGGTTTAATTGCAGCCCTATGTTATCGGAGAGACATGAAACATTACTACCACTGCATAGACATCAGTACTCTTGAAGCAGGACATGTAGACAGTAGGGTGGAGACCAATGTCTGCCTGGCTGCCAATGAATGTGTTGCCACAACTTGTGCTGGACAACTATCACCTGCATCATCAATCTAATAGATTAGTAACATGCAGGACTCTTTAAGTTTATGGTATGAAATATAGCAATATATTAACACCAGTGGCGTATCTAGGGTGTGGCAGGCAGGGCACGTGCCCTGGGCGCCACTCAAGGGGGGTGCATAATCTTCCTCGCCAAATCAAATCAATTACGTAAATACAGCTTTGAATGTGGCTTCAAAATGCTCCTAGAATTGCTCATATTTCGAAAATTTCCTCGGGGTGTTTGGTGGTGATTATATATATATATATATATATATACCTATATATATATATATATATATATATATATATATTCCAGTTCCTGATTTTATGGGAGATTAGTCTAATCCCACTTATCAATCCTCCCTAAAAACACATTTGAATGACTTGACAAGCATCTCACAACCTGATCATCTTTCAGGTTGGAAATATTTTTGTCCGCATGTTGATGGAGTTGGCTCTGCACCTTAGTGGGGGATCCTCAAACAGATTTGACTGGTCAGTGGACACAGTGTTTCACCACCTGTGGCACACTCCACCATGCTTACTGAAAGACGGAACAGCACCTGGCACCGGCCTGCCAGCCAGCCCCTCACAGCGCTGTGTCTGTGGCTTGGTGACACAAGAGGCTGTCAAGTATAAATACAATGGATGGTGGAAACCTGTAGAGTTTCAGCTCTCGGATCATGTGCCAACCTTCCCCCCCCAGCACAAGGAGGGAGGCCAGAAGTCAGGTAAGTGTAGTAGATCCACTGTTCATGTGCACAGCAGTGAACAGATTGAGAGCGACGCCGAGTCCCTGGGTCACTGTACAGAGGACAGCCTGGAGGGTTGTGCAAACACTAGTGATGAAGATGTAGACAGCTTGGAGAAGACTACTTGTAGCTTGGAAGAGGAAATAGATAGTCTTGAAGGAAAGCTAGAAAGCTTTGACCTTGAAGAGTACGACAGCTTAGAAGACCTTTTAGAGCGCGACGCCAAACCGGAGGATGATGGTGAGACGGGTCAAGTGGCCGAAGCCAAGCTGGAAGGCCACGTGCCCGGAGCTCTGTATGACAGCTTGGCTGCAAAGATGAATGCTACAAAACTGGCTTTTGAGGGTTTCTCTCAGCTGTTACATATTGGTCAATGCATCTTTGATAAATAAATTAAAATATATATACGGATAAATTAATCACCATAATTTTGAGACAGGTCATCCTTTGTCACCTCATTTATTGAGGACAAATCCCTCTGTTCATCAAGTTAAGTTTTCAAAAGTGCTCTTCTTGTGCTAGAGATTTCCAAAACAGTCTGATAGGAGAAATCTGTTTATGAAATTTAAATTTAACTATGGCAGTAATTAGAGCAGAATCCTGTAATGACAAATTATGAAATGGTGAAACAAAAATTGTGGTAAGTAGAGATTGGAATTCTATTGCAATTAAAAGTAGTATAATTATGTAATGCAATGTATTTCAGAATCATCTGAAATTATGGGAATGTAAAGACTGAAACTGAAGTGGATAATTGATAATTCATACAAATGTACATAAGATACGTCATAACTTTTCTATAAATGTAATATTGTAGATGTTGTATTTTTGGGCCTTCTTGCATGAAGAATATTATGTAGTGGGACTTGGTGGTATTTGGAGTAGCAAATTATCTTAATGCAGTGAGACTATAACTAGAAGGAGTGTTATTTTAATTTTGTTCATAAGAAAGAAGAAAATGGCTCAGTGTAGCGGTGAGTGCACTTGGCTCACACCAGAGGTCAGGGGTTCAAATCTTTGGCTGGTGAAGCACAATTGGCTTGCCTCCAAGTTAAGAGTTGCGCCGTGGCCTCCGAAAGATCCTGGCCTGGGTCTCGAGTTGATGGCGTCACAAGAGTAGGCGGATTTTCAGTGCATTGAAAGTTGTACTTTTACCCGATATTACTAAGCTACCAAATAATATTGAAAAAAATAGCTTACCATTTTGTTCATGATACATTGCTGCAT
Organism: Chionoecetes opilio; assembly: GCA_016584305.1. Lineage (NCBI taxonomy): Eukaryota > Metazoa > Arthropoda > Malacostraca > Decapoda > Majidae > Chionoecetes > Chionoecetes opilio. The sequence goes on from JACEEZ010026301.1 coordinate 226,311, forward strand.
ATCATGAGCATACATTAACTACAGTAAGACTACAGCTATATCAAGATAATTGAAGGAAAATCAAATGGTGTATAAACATTTTGTCTTGCTTTTTTGGCTTCAATTGTCTGTAACTTCTAGTTTTGCTCACATTGAATTTTCAACCGGTTTCAAAATTGGCATACTTTTTTAGTTCTTTTGGTATGTAACATGTAACGATAATGAAAAAAGTAGGACGTCAAAAATGGCCAAGAAAGTAAAATTACTGCAACTGGCTCCGTGGCAGGTGAGCGTCTGATAACTATGACGAGACCCAAGACTAATCATGTCTCTCCTGCAGGGAGTGATGCTCGCACATAAAGCCGCCAGTTTGCAGTAGCTTTACTTTCTTGGCCATTTTTTACCCTTCTTTTTTCATTATAGTTACATACCAAAAGAATTGAAAAAGTATGCCAATTTTGAAACCGATTGAAAATTCAATGTGAGCAAAACTAAGGGAGTTACAGACAGTTGAAGCCAAAAAAACTAGAAAAAATGTTTATACACCATTTTATTTTCCTTCAATTATCTTGATATAGGTGGTCTTACTGTAATTAATGTATGCTCATGATATGCAGCAATGTATCATGAACAAGATGGTAGGCAGTTTTATTTTAATATTATTTGGTAGCTTGGCAATATCGAGTAAGAGTACATTTCAATGCACTGAAAATCTGCCTACTCTTGTGACGCCATCAACTCTTAGATCCAGTTCGGGATCTTTCGGAGGCCACGGTTGTGACCTCAAAATTACGGCAGGAGGCAGAGGCTGGCAATCCTCTCCCATAATTGTATGTTGTATGGATGTGGTATGTGTGGCACCTTGCCATTACAGTTGTGATTTAGTTTGATGTGATACAGTTAGGCCACATACTGAATAAGCAGAATTTGTTTGGGCCCTCAGTAATGTATGTGGGCTGTGTAAGGATAATAAGAGTAATAATATATATATATAATTTCTTTATTAAAGCATAAAATATTTTGTACAGTGGCACTGCAACCAACGAAGTACACCAGTTGCAGATAGTTGTTAGTCACTTAGCTACCTCAGGTATTGCCTCAAGCAATTCTATTCTCAACATCAGTACGGGGGATGTGTACCTTCCAGGATTTACTGCATTGGAACTGCCATCTTTCGGTGGCCCACTAGGAATAGTTGTGACTGATTATGTCAATCTCGTTGAATAGCATAGCATGATTATGATTCATAGTAAGCCCGATGGCTATTGGAACGTGGATTCAGTTTTTGCAGCTAGAGAGCCCTTCGAAAAAAGGTTAAGTCTGTATTGATGAAATACTAAAAAATAATTTAACTACAGTATTCCAATACGGATTCCATCAAAAAGTCTGAATTAAAATCTTTGATTCTCAATTTAGATACTTTTGAAAATATGGTTGGAAATTGTTTAACAGTAAATATTCATCATATTCAAGCTTGACAAAATTAATGATAACATTGAGCATAGTAAAATTACCAACAATATAACGATTGAAATGAAAAATGCACTTTTGCATCGTAATGTCTCTACGGGTAATTTAAAATGACAAATTTTCAGTGTTTTTGTTTAAGTAAATAAGATGTTTACAAATTTGACTTCACTCCTTTTACAATTAGCGGCGGTCTGACCGATAGTCTGGCCCGGGGGATCTGTCAACAGAGTTAAATTTCTTAAATTACCGTAACCAAGAATTTAATAATTGCTCAACGGAATTACATTACTGTGATTGTCATCCACTTGTCCAACAAAGGACAAGTAATCACCCAGCTATCTTCCACCCACCCACTTCAGCCATCTTGATTTCTTCCCTTATGCTTACTGCTTTAGGACAACACGGAGGCGCATGAACGGCGTTAATGGAGACTAATGCCGCGGCGATCCCCTTGATGGGAGCTCACAGGAACAGGCACAAATGTAGACTAGAATAAACAAACAAAAAATTCCTGATTGATATCCATTATATCTATCTCTTCCTAGATGTGATCTCTCAAACGTGTGGGGTTAGCAGATTAAGTTCATAAAAAAATATATTCCCTAACCACACATCCTAAACTTGAATGATTTAATATTTGTTGCCCTACAAAAAATTATTTTGACGTGAAATTTGTAAAAGCAAAGCATATATTTACTAAATCTTCAGATTGAAAATATATTCCATTATTAATTTTATGCCCTTCCAGATCTTAATTAGGTTTTTAACTGTAATCATCCTTATAACATGTTGAGACTAAATTATTTTACTAACGAAAATAATCAGTAAGGGAATGTCCCCTCCTACATTTCAGAAAGGATTTTTTTTTTTTTTTTTTAATCACGAGAAACTTTAGATGGATGAATTTAGTAATCAGGATTACTAAAGAACACATTTAGTCTTAACATATTTCCGCCTATCAATGTGCAAAATATACCGGTTCAAAACCTCGAGGGACTGATCTCACAAACTGCTTGAGTGAACTGTTAGGTCACCTTGTAGTGACTATGAGAATCTTGCTTTTACCTTTGGTCCATTGACATTATGTTGTTATGTTGTTTGGTGTTTTCACAAAGCACCAAGGATTGCACAGTAAAAGTTCTTAAACTTTTAGAATATCTGCGTTGATGGCGCCCGTCATGCCTGTGCCACTGGCCGGCGGCCGCAGCTCTATCCTTGCATAGGTCCCTCCAGTGAGGCCCTTGGCGAGGTGCTCTGGGTTCACCATGACACACCCCTCAACCTCCTGCAAGGCACAGGAAAGGGTTACAAACATTACAATATGGCCTATGATAAGCATTAGGGTTATGTAAAAGATCTGTATATACAAACACTGTTAGAGAAAGCTAAATGCAAAGTTTGGGATAATGAAAAGATAAAACAATAATTCAACAATGAAAAGTTTGCCCGCCCCTGATGTACAGGATGGTTACATATCGCAAGCAGAAGTTGAAAGAGGGTTGAGAAGACCAAGAATGGGGTGAAGGAGGCTTTGAGTCATGGGTCTAAGCATCCACAAGTGTGATAACAATTTAGGTGTGCATGGAACAGAGTTGGTGTGATGAGATATGACACCTTAAGCAGTCTGCAGTGGCTACAATAAAGCACTGGCAATGGGCCCTGGTTGTGGAGGAATCTTGAGACCTTTTCTTCTTTAATATTACTACCTGTTCAATAGCACTCCCTTAAGGACGGACCAAAGCATTTGTCTCCACATGCTCCCCTCCCTCTCATCTTTCATCCTCTACATATAAAAAAAACCTCACCTTGACAAAATAGCGAAGACCTGATGGAAGTATAAAGAGGTGGGGTTTGCACGGCAGCTGACCATAAATGTCTAGCTTTTCACTGTTCACACACATTTTCTCATGGGCCGGATACAACGGGTAGAAGCTGCGCTGCTTCAAGATGTGATGAGCCAGCCTCCCCAAGCGGTCTCTTGTCTGAGGTGGTCTGCATAGAAATAATACATGGCTGTAATAATACATTTGCTGAAATACGTGAAATGTTCAGCCAATCAAGTTGAAAATTAATAGTAATAAGAAGGCTGCATGAGACTTACGTGGAGATTTCTTTCTTGCCGATGTGGAAGAGAATGTCTGTGGCCGTGAGGGCCACAACCACGCCCTCAATGTCCAGCAGTGCCGGGTCGCTCACTCTGATAAAGTTTCCTCCCGGCACATCATAAGGCGGCGTGGGATACACAATTGAAGAACAGACATCTCGACTGGACGGCACCAGGACAACCTGCGTCAATGTGCTGAAAAATAAATCAATCAAAGTAGAGATAATTGTTATAGTATGATATCGTAACACTTCTGCTGGTAAAAAACAGTTATGCATCAAGTGTTTGATAGCTTCCCTACTGAAGTATATAACAGGAGCAGTATTACCAAAGTTATCATAGCTAAGAACGTATATCATAGCCGGACCAAATAACGCATTTTAGCCACAACTGGGTGGCAAGTATCATAAACCGCGTGGGAGGCAAGTACTGGGTTCACGGTGTTTCTGCTCGGTTATGATATACGGTCCACAGTCACCATGGCCAAGACACAAGGGAAGGAATATTCACCCACGTAGGGATGTGTTTAGTGAGCCGAGAGATGCACAACTGACAAGGGAATACCAGGGAGAAAAAAATCGTCAAAACCAAATTTTTTTTTATATAGAAATCCGTAAAAGCGAGGGTTCACTGCATATACATTGCCACACCCACCTTTCATCAGCCCTTCTCTTTTTCCTCCAAAACTTTTCGCTTCACTTCTGATTTTTTTTTTTTTTTTAAACTCACTATAAGCATTATATTTAGTTTACAGTGGGAGGCAGATGAATGTTGGGGAAAGTATCTACAAAGCTGTTTGCCCTATTCTCAGATATCACATTAACCTTCCTTCCAGATATCCTTCACCCTAAGTGCCAAGGGGGAGACTAAATTCCTTTTTGGCAACTCAGTACAATTAAAAATGTTTAATAAGGAGTGGTAGGAATCTTCAACTCACCCCTCAAGAGCCTTGGCAATGATACGAAGGCAACGTTTGAATATGGTGTCGTGAGTTTCTCCCAGATCATTGCTGACCAGGAGTGGGTGACCCGCATCAAGGAACGGACCCAACAGAATAAGCACGTGAGGCGGATTGTCGCGCACAGTGGTCAGGAAGTCAGACAGGGGTTCATACAGCAGATTGCTTGTGGTGGTGAAGGGTCCACCTGCCACTACTAACTGGACTGGACCTGTTAATTGTGATAACTTAGTAGTCTTAGCATGCAACCTTACACTAGTACTATTGATACTCATACACACTGCCAATTTTATCTTCATTACAATACGAATATATCAATAAATATCACGGCCTCTGCAGTGCCAAACAGTGGATACATTATTAGAGCTTAAGGAACATCATGTTCTGACTAATGGACTAATTCAGCCTTGTGCTTGGATCTACAAACTAAGAAAAGGCAGTCCAATAGCAGTGTTTGAAGTCATGAAGACCTATCACACATATATCTTTTGTCCCAATCACCACTGAACACCCAGGAAAGCAATGGAGCCACCCTACTGCCTACCTGTGCCGGGGGTAATTGTGATGGGAGATGATGGCTCTGGAGGCACCTTGCCATCCACCAGCTCCTGGACATGCAGTTTGTCACCAGTTGAGTTTGTTCCTTTTATACCCACAATCTGAAAGTTAAATTTCAATGTAATAAAACTTGTGATGAAACACAAATACAAGAGCGGCAAGACCTGTAGTTTGTGCTTCAAAGACATATCATTCAAATACCTGGGTTTACTGTTAGTGCCTAAAAATTCCAAGCAGCTGAACTATGATGAGCAACATGAACTTTCAGTTTAATAATAAGTGACATTTGTACAGAAGCTTTCGGTCACTTGTTAGACAATGGCAAAGTAAACATTACCTGTCCTGGGAAGAGGGAGAAACCCTTCACTTGGGACAGGTCCAGCGGGACAACCTTGCCCATCCTCCAACTGTCCATCATGCCCTCAAACATGATGCCGTCAGCCTCCAGGCGGGTGCTGGGGCCACAGTGTATTCTTCCCAGGGTTGAAATCATCCCCTGCAGCCACAACAAAAGCAAATTGTTGGGTTATTTAGAGAAGAGCAACAAAGACTAGTCTCCTGCAGCCACAATTAGACACATGCTAGATTAATTAGTGAGCAAAGTTATTGGTCCACAAATAACAAAGCTATCCATGTCATTCCGTGAATATCCTGGTACAGTACACTGCAACATTTCATGAGAATAATGAGGCAGGACCAATCCTCAGCCATGAACCTCCAACACTGAAATTGGACTCGTGCCATCTATGAAAACCTTTAATGGATCACAACAACACTTACTTCGGTCTCCTCAATGAGCGTTGTGTAGCGCTCTGCCCCGCCCTCCCCCTCCTTGTCCAGCATCACGTCCTCCATCTCGTCCCCCAGGCAAAGAGTCAGGTCATTCCTCACCTCGCCAACTGTTTCTGCCTTCTCAAACATGAACTTATAAGCCTTGGTCAGTGGAAGGTACTCAAAATCCTTAAGCATCTTCACCTGAAAGTAGTATAAGGAAAGCATGAATGGGATGATTAGAAAACTCCACGCCCCATTTCTATTGAATGAGACTTGTCAACATTTGAAATTAGAATAATTTGCATGCTTTCTCCGTTTATGAATCATATAATAATATTGCTGAACAGGAAGGAAATGGAGTTTATTTTAATTTCTACCTGTTAGATCAATTTACTACACTTAAGGGGAGTTTGCAGTTTTCATGCTTAACAAGTGATGTTCTTAAATCCTAAGAATGAAGCATTAAAGTATCCTCTCAGGATATAATTAACAAACTGTATGGACCCATATATCAACTCCAAAAAATTAATAACTTCTAAATTGGCCCCAGCCCCACCTCGGGTAAAATGTTGATGCAAATCAGTCAAGAAACTTTTTTGTGTAATCCTGCTAACAAACCAAACCGATCACAAAACATCCTTGGTAGAGGCAGTAGGTACACAATGACCACACATAATAACTGGCATGACAGTCTAGGTGACTGATTAGCAGGAGAATAATGTGAATAGAGGATGTAGGTATTGGTATCCCACCAGCGAGTTATTAAAGTAAGGGATGAGAATACGGTCCACAGACACTTACACCACTTAACATGCACACCACTATCAATTCAGTAGTTGCGATGATGGTTAAGAACTCTCAAGAATGATAAAAAAATTATTTTCAACAATGTTTTATCTTTTCTCCTGATTTGTGGCAGTGTATTCATTTTCTCTCCTTCACAATGATCTAGTAGCACGCATATGCCCAAGGCTGGTAAGATCCAAACTGTACTCACCTCAGGGTGGAAATCTGGATTAGCCGTCCACGTGGTGTTATCAGAGGCACCATACTGGACCACAGACTTGCCCAAGTTGGTGCGGCCGGCATACTTCAGTGAGGGACTGGCCACAGTGGGGGAGAGGGTGGCGGAATGGAACTGGTCAGAGATGGAGCGAACTTGCTTGCCAATGGATTTCTTCTTGTCTTTGGGCGTCAATGCTTGCTTGGCAGTCTGTTGACACAGCACCAATCAGGGATTCATTACATGCAATGCTGACCAGATTGTTTTAGTAATTGTTTAAAGCAATCAAGAACACACATTTCTTGCATAATCATGCTGCGACATCTAATAAAAATTGGTGCAATGTATATAAATTTCAACCCTCTTTAATCCAACAAAAAATAGTTTCATATTCTTCAAAAAAAACGTTTCCTGGCGGAAAAATTTACATTACTATCGTGGCTACAGAGTAATAAATTTTAAGAATTACTCAACAATCTACATTACTGTTTTCATACCTGCAATTTAAGTACAATTAATTTAAACTGTAACTGGAATACTTGTGATTACTGGTCAACACCAGCATTACTGGTAATTTGGTTAAATAAATCACTATGCAAAAATTCTACCTATACATAATGCCTTCTGTTCACTGGCTGGCCACTGCGAGGAGCCAATTTCATTCTAGGCTAAGATTACGGATTCCTCTTTACATGGAAGAAAACAAAACTAAACTACTCTATTACCATACCACCTGAACAGCACCCCACTAAAAACAACTTTTACAAAAACAAACTTTACAAAGGGCAAAATCACTGCATATTTTTTGGCAATGACAAAGGCAAATGTTTCAATCTGAGATAACAGTAAAGACGTTATCAGATACTACAGTACACACCGCAGTTTCAAGTCTTCCTCGGGATGGAGAGGAGAGGAAGAGGAACTGACGGATGACGGCAGCAACAGGTATATAGGCCTAGTCTCCAGCGGTGATGTGATGCGATGTCCGAAGTGTGGTGTTGCTAGATGAGTATGGATCTAGTCATGACCGGAATTACCATGCACCAGAGCCATACCCACCCAGCACCACCCACTCATCCTTACTTCCTGGGTGTTGCCTCCACGCTGCCATCTTCACCGTGCACCACAGATAACTACGTGCATTGGGCGCTTTCTCTCTCTCTCTCTCTCTCACGAAGTCAAGGTAACCAAAGATTATAGTGTTTTAGTCTTCCAAACGCTGCTCACACCCCCTTTCTTACATCCTAAGCTGAAACAAGGCTGATCTAATTGGCGGAGGAACGCAGGGACGCGTGGTAGAATCACGGATGGTTGCAGAGTCCTGCGCATTCGGTCAGCGGTTGAGCACCAAATCGTCCTGGGTGTGGCGCTTGTATAGCATAACTTGTAGTGTACTTGCAATGTCTAGAGGATCAGTATTATCTAATGGCGAGAAGAGAGAGAGAGAGAGAGAGAGAGAGAGAGAGGGAGAGAGAGAGAGGAGAGAGAGAGAGAGAGAGAGGGGGGGGGGGGAGACAAGACAAATGCCTGAGGAAAAATGAGGTTCAGCAGGTGAGGGAGTCCGAATGTCATTCTATAATACCAGCTGCAGCCAAGCCCGTCAGCCCGCCCGCCACCACCGCCCAAGGTTACTGTACGTTCCCGAGGTCGTCACCACCACCACCATCGCCACCACAGCAATAAAGGAAACCCAAAATTACGATGAGTTCCTTCAACCACACCTAACTAATCGGACAGTGACTCTTAGAAAACACTATCAGTCTCATATAAGTAGTAATACCTCATGAATAACATTAAAGCTACAAATGCTATAAAAAAAATTGAAGTTAGTATGGTATAAAAAAATTGAAGTTAGTATGGTATAAAAAATTCGGTTAGTTTCTTTAATCTGTTTTACGTGTTCACTTTTATTATTCCTTCTTTCACGTGGGACAGGGAAGAGCGGGACGGGTGGAGTGGAGTGAGGTAAGTGGAATTTAAGTGGTGCAGGGCGTGAGTGAGTGGGAAACAAGTCAGCAAAGTGTGAGTAAGTGGCTAAGAGTTCCTCCAGTCACCACGTACAAAGCCGGTTCCAAGGAAGTCACCCACCGCTGGTTGACCTTCGAAGCCAGCCATGCAACCACTGCACAAACCTTGCGCTGTATTCCAAAACGCATCGTGCACCACCCACCTCACTTTTACTCTCGATCAAACGGGTTAAGGGGATAGGAGGGGGAGACATGGGTCAGGGGTTTGGCGCAAGATGGTTATGACAGCTTAAACCAGATAGCGTAAAGGTAAAAAAAATAATAATAACGCAGTATATAAAAACTTGTTCCTATGATAATGAGACCAGTAGTCGAGGCGGCAAGATTTACGGTGGCGTGACTATTCGTGCGGGGCGGGAAGGCGGGCAGCTGCTAAGAGGACATGGGTCTTTCCTGGGGCCGCGGCGATGTAATTAACTCTGGAGTGGAAACTTGGGTAGCCTATGCGTGGCGGCCTAGGGTGGTGAGAATGGGCGATGACGCGGAGGGGGAAGGGGGGGTATGGGGCAGCAAGGAAGGGGGAGGGGGGAATAGGGCAGCAAGGAGGGGGAGGGGGAATAGTGCAGCAAGGAGGGAAGGGGGGAATAGGGCAGCAAGAAGGGAAAGGGGGAATAGGGCAGCAAGGAGGGGAAGGGGGGGTATAGGCCAGCAAGGAAGGGGGAGTGTTAATGGCGGAAATAGTGGTAGTAACATTGCTTACAAAGACAAGGAAATGACTGGTCTCATGATATTTCCGGGGATGTGGGGAGGGGAGGGGGCAGGAGAGAGCCAACAGGAGTGAGTCTGCAGGTAACTTGTAACATTTCCTTTTCATCACAGGAAAACCCGTGACCAGGCGGGGAATCGCCAATAATTGTAGCATACCAGACCCATACACGCGAGATCCTCCTGTCTCCGTATCCATATATATCCAGGTTTTTTAATCATTGAATTACTGAAACACTTCTTGCCGCTATCACGTATTTTACTCCTTTCTAGGCGTAGATACTTACTTTTTTATTTGTCCTAGCGTGAGAGAGAACGCCCAGTTATAATTACATAAGACGTGTGCACGAGAGCGTATGACTAACACAAGGCATTTCCATATACACCGCCACCTGTCATCCTCATTCATAGCGTTATCTTGTCCATCTCACCCCCGCTGACAATACCATTAACAGTTCCCTACCACAACCACCACAGCTGTGCCACTAGGGTCGCTGCCGTACGGGTCATGGTCGTCGTTGTGCTGTTGCTGGCGCGGCCGCGTTGATGAGTGTAGATCTAGTCATGTTTCATCCATCACCACGCACAAGACCTTCACTCATCCACCCAACTCGCTACCACTTTAACACTCTTGACGACGTCCATGGCCACTACTGTACCACATAATAACTGAGTTCGGCGACGGGTCTTCAGATATACAAGATAAAGGTATACATAAATAGTTAAATGCTACCTAATAAACATGTCAGTTCAGAGTATCACTAGTCACGTGCGCTTTAGTATAAATATAAGCGCACATAAGGTATTCTAAATCTACACTAATCTGCATACTTTTCCTAAGACTAACTCGTTGTACATCTCTATAATTACTCACCACCACCACCACTACCTTCAAATTCCCAGACTGTAAACACAACTACCAAACTACTGTAAAAATAAAACCTAAAATACTAACCCTATGGCTCATTAAGACCTACATACAATGAAAAAATACCTAATTACTGATACGGGACATAACTAACAAAACATATAACCTGACGTAGAAAATTACTGATCAAAATGTAGATTCATCACACTAACCTACCTGATCTAAACGAATTAATTGGAGACAATAAATAAATAGTCTTAAGGTATATAGGAACTACTGGCTATCCATCACTTATATATGGCCTTACTGAGGGAGAAGACAGGAGTTAGTATTCCCACCCTCTCTCTCACACACACACACAAAGAAAGAAAATAAGGAAGCTACAAGAGGCCGTAAGACCTACACGTGGTAGTTCCTGTTACTTAACACTACTACCTACATCCACCTTTCATCCCCAGCCATGAAATTGTCTAGCCTCCTTTTAAATCTCATTATACACCCACACACGCACGTAAAAGCAATCTCCTGTAGGGGCTGAAGGAAGAGAAGGGGTGAGGGAGGGAAGGGAAGGAAGGGGTGAGAGAGGGAAGGGAAGGAAGGGGTGAGGGAGGGAGGGAAGGGAAGGAAGGGGTGAGGGAGGGAAGGGAAGGAAAGACAAGACTACAGGGAAGGAAGGAGAGAGCTTACTCGTGAGGTGAAAAGGTCAGGCGGGGGAGAACCACAGCCCCCCTCCCCCCCAAGGTTACTGCTCCCCATTAACTACCGCCGCCGCCACCACCACCACTACCTACTACTACAGCTTGGTATTGAGGAGGAACAGTAGTGAGGAGAGAAATGGCAGCATGATGGGATATGGAAAACGTCGACGGAAGAAAAATGTCAAAGAATTAATTAGGAAGGAATAAGAGAGAGAGAGAGAGAGAGAGAGAGAGAGAGAGAGAGAGAGAGAGAGAGAGAGAGAGAGAGAGAGAGAGAGAGAGAGAGAGAGAGAGAGAGAGAGAGACTTAACAAATATAAACTAACAGGAAAGAAATTGACACCTACAAAATATGAGGAAAAGGTTCTTGAAAATCTGATCATGCAGCCTACAACACCCTCACTATCAAGACCGCGGCATCTATGGAAACATTCTGCGAGGACATTTGTGAAGGTAGTAAATGCTCACACGATCTTAAATCATCAATACGATCAATAAGTATTAAATGACAAGACATTTACAAGTTTGACTCGATCCTGGGTAAAATTCTAGAGTCCTTTCCCGCCCTTTTCAGTGTTCTAATTTTCCCCCAGACCTTCACAGATCCCTTCAGATAGCTCTAAAACGTCATTATAAAGTGGGGGAGATGCCCCTCCCCCGAAACCTCCCCCCTGGAACCCTAAATCTAGTTAATATTACTGATCTAACCTCACTGTAACCTAACCTAGTGAGACTCCAAAAAATATTACTAACCTGGTAGACTTAACACGGGTCAAATTCTAGTCCTTTCCCGCCCTTAGGTCTCGCAAGGAGGTTATCGGTAAGGATATGTTAGGTTATAGTAAGATAAGGTTAGTAATATTTTTATTGGAGGACCATGGGGGAAGGAAGGGGGCATATCTCGCCTACTTTCTAATTACGTTTAAGAGGTATTTGAAGGGAATGTGAAGGTCTGCAGAACCCCCCCCCCCCCCTAATTAGGGCGGGAAAGTACTTCAGAATTTTACCCAATCCTGTAAATATATAAAACAGTCGACGAAAGAAAAATGTCAAAGAAATAAATAGGAAGAAATAGAGAGAGAGAGAGAGAGAGAGAGAGAGAGAGAGAGAGAGAGAGAGAGAGAGAGAGAGAGAGAGAGTATTCATAAGTCTTAACAAATATAAACTAACAGGAAACTAATCAACACCTTCCACAAAATACGAGGAAAAGGTTCTGTAAATATATAAAACAGGTAAATACCAAAACCAAAGCTAAGAATTAAGAACACCAAACAAATGCTAAGAGTCCCCAAGTGGCAGCCATTGAACAGAATACCGAGTTACCCTTTGAAAACGAGCATGAGTTACATAAATAGGAGACTACACAAGACAAAAGACCTCAGAACTCTCTCTGAAATAAACTACAGTAGGAAGTCAAGCTATAGAAAAACCATAGCTCCTAACGCACTAACACTAAGGTGGTGGTGGTGGGTAGTGGTAGTGATAGGTAGTAGTGGTGGTGGTGGTAGTTAGTGGTTATGGTGGTGGTGGTAGTTAGTGGTTACGGTGGTGGTAGGTAGTAGTAGTGGTGGTGGTGGTGGTAGGTAGTGGTGGTTAGGGTAGTAGTAGTGGTGGTAGGAGGTGGTGGTAGGTAGTAGTAGTGGTGGTGGTAGGTAGTGGTGGTGGTAGGTAGTAGTGGTGGTGGTGGTGGTAGGTAGTAGTGGTGTGGTGGTAGGTAGTGGTGGTGGTGGTAGGTAGTGGTGGTGGTAGTAGGTAGTGGTGGTGGTGGTAGTAGGTAGTGGTGGTGGTGGTGGTGGTAGTAGGTAGTGGTGGAGGTGGGTTCAAACGCGCGGGACAGGCAGGCGGGGATTTAAGTGTAACGGTTGGTGATGGTATACCTGTCCAACCCCCCTACCCCCACCCCACCGTCCCTAACCTCCCCAACCCAACACACCTCAACCCTCCTTGCCTCCTAAACACCACCTCAACCCTCACACAAGCACCATCACCACGTCTGTTGATAATTAGAATCCTTAAAAACCTTCCCTTTGGTGGTAGAAAGAGAAGGAAGCCAGGTTTATGAAGTAGGGACTGGCCATCACCACACACTCAAAGACTTGTGGGTAATATCCAACATGGCTGACCTCCAACCCGCCCGCCTGTCTGTCTATCCGCCCGGTTCCTTTCAAATTCCTACCATGCTCTTCACGTTATCACCTCCCTCTGTAGCGAAGGAGGTGACGAAACAGGATAAGAAGGAACGGGAGGTGAGGATATGGATGAGGTGGTGAAGGAATTTGATCAAACAGAGGATTGGTTCACGTGCCTCAAAGGAGATATGAACGCGGGGTGAAGTACTAATCCTTGCACAGCCTCCATTACATCTCTATCTTGAGTCTGAGACACTATTGCTTACTCACCTTGTTCCCGCCACCGCCTCCGTACGCCGCCAGCAGATCATCGTCCTCTTCCTCCGCCAGATAATCAATAATTTCTTCGTCATCGTCCGCGCGGGAGGGGGACAACCGGCCATTGTCCACACTCGCTGCAGGTTGAGAGGAACTTCAACACGCGGTCAGGGAGTGATCCAACGTGCACACACAAACACCCAAACCAACACACACGCCGCTCTTGAGAAGCCCCCAAAACCACCCCTCGCCGCCGCCCGCCTGCAGGAGAACCAAGCGCGGGGGGAGCCATGGCGTGCACGGGGCGGCGATGGCAACAGGCGGAGGGTCGGCGTGGTACTGCTGCTGCTTCACCGGTCGGCGTGGGTTACCTTCCACTCCCCCCTCACTGCCCCTCATCCCATCCCTTCCCTCACCACCCCTCGTTACCCCCTCATCCTCCCCAACCAGTCAGGAAATCCACGCCATCTGAAGACGCCACGCGCACCTCCCTCCCTATACCTTCCTACTACCCCCTTCCCTCTCCCCCCCGAAGCGCTTCTCGTCCTCTCTAGCCCCCCTACGCCCTGCACCCTCCGTCCTCCCCTCCAACAAGCCACTACTACACCTGCCGCCCGTCCCCACCAAAACGCCGGCCCGCCAACTTCCAGGGACATGGCCGTAACACCCTAGCTTTAGTCCGCGTCAGGGTGGTGTTGATACTCGCTGGAATCGCTTGCAGGCGGGCTGGCTGGTGTGGTTGCCCGCTCTCACATTCCTACCTGTGACTCCCTATTTCCCCCCCCCCCCCATTCTACCTACTCCCCCCTCCTTTTAACCACCATCAAGCCAAGCCCAGCCATAGCCCGTCGCCGCCATCTTATCAGGAATGGTTGTTTCTCTCTCTCTCTCTCATGCAGGTCTCAGTAATCAGATTTCAGTCACTAAAATTCTCTCTATGAATCACATATTCTTTCACAGACAATTCCCTTTAAAGCTACCTATATTTTACCCCAAAATCTCACCCTAACATGACTTTTTAAGGATCATAAAACGTTAAACCCCCAACTACAATCATACTATAGGAAAATGCTCACTACTTAGGCAGTTCCGTTCTTCTCTCTTTTTCGACGGAAGGATGACAAACCACGCTTCCTTGTCAGGTAAATACCATTCGTGTAGCTCAACAGCCAATCACAGCAAGGGCATGGTTCACACGCTCCTCTGATTGGCCGAGACGAGTGAATGGGGTAAAGTGCTTGCGTATGTCTATTTCAACATGGCCTAAAAGTTGACATACATAATGGCTTTGTTGGCTACGGTAGAGTGAATGTTATTGCCTCCCCCCTCTCTCTCTCTCTCAGGTAAGGGTGAATGAAGCACTAGATTACTAGAATGGTAGCACATCTTGGGAGTCCCTGCCTGGCAACGCTTCAGTCACGTCTCCCACGACCCAAGGCAAAGTAGTGACGCCCCCCCCTTCTCTCTCTCTCTCTTGTTATTCCCCACGGTCTTGATCACGCGCTGGACTAGTGATTTCCAGCTATCTCCCTCCCAGTAAAGAGCTTCAAGAGCCGATACAGACCGATGTTAGGGTGTATCTGGGATGTCTCACACCACACACTCCATCCCCTTGCTCAGAAAGACAGTAACTGCTCGCTTTTGTCAGCAAGAAAATCGTGAGCATTGAGCGGGGCCTGAACGCGGGACCATAGAGGCGCGCCGGGTTGTTATCCATTGAGCCAGTAAACGCATGTCTGTCTGAGTGTATTGTTATTGCTTCTGATACAATAATGATAATAATAATGTATAATGTGATTACTTTCATCAATAGTAATCCGCTACCCCGCTAGCCTTTGTTCCTGTAGCTACATATTATATAATTGAAAATATATCTATATACACAACCACTGTGTAAATGTGTGTACTCCACACACACTTCTGTGAGGCACACCTAACCAGACCCAGAAACACCCACGTGCCCTATCTGCCCTACCCACGGAGGTACCCATACTACCTCCATGCCCCACCTATACGTTACCTACTCATATAACGGGCGTTGTGTATTGCAGTAATCATTCATTGCATAATTCGTAATGTACATATTGTTTGTTACTTGTGTCAATAAGTAACACAATGATATACACCTTAGTTACTTGTGATATCTTTTCAGTGTCATTTTTGTCCTGTAACATTTATTCTTACACACCACCACCACCACCACTGATGTATCTAATGGTTGGTGTGAAAACTGTGAACGACATACACACGCCATCTGCTACGGCTACCGACCTAACCTTCCGATACTTTTGTCACGGCCTTCTAACCACACAACACCTATCCTTCCTGAACAACTCCCGTGAACAATATGGAACAAATCATACGATATTAATATTTTCTTTCACCACCAACTACTGCTATAACAACTGATGCGACAACTACTACTACCACCACTACCACAAACAAGCAATACAGTAGGTACAGTACAGACGATATCCCGTTTTCTTTCTCAACAAATAAATACCTAGATACAAAAAAAAACGAGCCCTGAAATAAGACTTAAACATAATTGTAAATGCCACTCTCTGTATATTTCTAGAATGGAATCATGAGGAAGACATAGCGAAATGAAAAATTGGGTTGAGAAATTTCAAGTCAACTGTCAACACTCCGCTCCTAAACATCCGCCATTTGCCCGGTGCTGGAGGAAAAAATAGTCCTGTCAGGTAGCGAGTGAAGGTAGTGGCGGGACCTCCTCACCCAAACATGCTCGCGGTCAGTCTTGGATGCGTTATTAGTATTTGTTTTGCACCACTGACAGCAGGATGAGAGTAAACACGACGGTGCTACGATAAAGGATAGGTTGAGTTACTGTGTGTTGGTGTATTAATTATCCTCCCAGCCCCTTTTTATCTTGGGGAAAACGTAAAATTGGTAAAGAGCATGTGAGATCTAAGCTAATCCAGCTGGCGGTGGCTGTAAGGTAACATATCACATCTATCAGTGCTGTGCCTGCTCAGTGCTTCAGTGTCAGTGAAATAAAAATACCGTTACATTGGAAATTGATTGACATTCCGTATCAAGAGTGAGTTCAGTGTCCATGTTTTTATTCAGTTATATTGAGTTTTATTGAGTTCGTTTGTTTTATTGAGTTCGTTTGTGTTTTATTGAGTTCGTTTGTGTTTTATTGAGTTCGTTTGTGTTTTATTGAGTTCGTTGGTGTTCTATTGAGTTCGTTTGTGTTTTATTGAGTTCGTTGGTGTTCTATTGAGTTCGTTGGTGTTTTATTGAGTTCGTTGGTATTTTATCGAGTTCGTTGGTATTTTATTGAGTTCGTTGGTATTTTATTGAGTTCGTTGGTTTTTATTGAGTTCGTTGGTTTTATTGGTTCGTTGGTATTTTATTGAGTTCGTTGGTGTTTTATTGAGTTCGTTGGTATTTTATCGAGTTCGTTGGTATTTTATTGAGTTCGTTTGTATTTTATTGAGTTCGTTGGTATCTTATTGAGTTCGTTGGTATTTTATTGAGTTCGTTGGTGTTCTATTGAGTTCGTTGGTATTTTATCGAGTTCGTTGGTATTTTATTGAGTTCGTTGGTATTTTATTGAGTTCGTTGGTATTTTATTGAGTTCGTTGGTATTTTATTGAGTTCGTTGGTATTTTATTGAGTTCGTTGGTGTTTTATTGAGTTCGTTGGTATTTTATTGAGTTCGTTGGTATTTTATTGAGTTCGTTGGTATTTTATTGAGTTCGTTGGTATTTTATTGAGTTCGTTGGTGTTTTATTGAGTTCGTTGGTGTTTTATTGAGTTCGTTGGTGTTTTATTGAGTTCGTTGGTGTTTTATTGAGTTCGTTGGTGTTTTATTGAGTTCGTTGGTATTTTATTGAGTTCGTTGGTATTTTATTGAGTTCGTTGGTAGTTTATTGAGTTCGTTTGTGTTTTTATTGAGTTCGTTGTGTTTTTATTGAGTTCGTTGGTGTTTTATTGAGTTCGTTGGTGTTTTATTGAGTTCGTTGGTGTTTTATTGAGTTCGTTGGTGTTTTATTGAGTTCGTTGGTATTTTATTGAGTTCGTTGGTGTTTTATTGAGTTCGTTGGTGTTTTATTGAGTTCGTTGGTGTTTTATTGAGTTCGTTGGTATTTTATTGAGTTCGTTGGTGTTTTATTGAGTTCGTTGGTAGTTTTATTGAGTTCGTTGGTGTTTTATTGAGTTCGTTGGTGTTTTATTGAGTTCGTTGGTGTTTTATTGAGTTCGTTGGTAGTTTATTGAGTTCGTTGGTGTTTTATTGAGTTCGTTGGTGTTTTATTGAGTTCGTTGGTATTTTATTGAGTTCGTTGGTGTTTTATTGAGTTCGTTGGTGTTTTATTGAGTTCGTTGGTATTTTATTGAGTTCGTTGGTATTTTATTGAGTTCGTTGGTAGTTTTATTGAGTTCGTTGGTAGTTTATTGAGTTCGTTGGTAGTTTATTGAGTTCGTTGGTGTTTTATTGAGTTCGTTGGTGTTTTATTGAGTTCGTTGGTGTTTTATTGAGTTCGTTGGTGTTTTATTGAGTTCGTTGGTAGTTTATTGAGTTCGTTGGTAGTTTATTGAGTTCGTTGGTGTTTTATTGAGTTCGTTGGTGTTTTATTGAGTTCGTTGGTATTTTATTGAGTTCGTTGGTGTTTTATTGAGTTCGTTGGTGTTTTATTGAGTTCGTTGGTATTTTATTGAGTTCGTTGGTAGTTTATTGAGTTCGTTGGTAGTTTATTGAGTTCGTTGGTAGTTTATTGAGTTCGTTGGTGTTTTATTGAGTTCGTTGGTGTTTTATTGAGTTGGTTGGTATTTTATTGAGTTGGTTGGTATTTTATTGAGTTGGTTGGTATTTTATTGAGTTCGTTGGTAGTTTATTGAGTTCGTTGGTAGTTTATTGAGTTCGTTGGTGTTTTATTGAGTTCGTTGGTGTTTTATTGAGTTCGTTGGTGTTTTATTGAGTTCGTTGGTGTTTTATTGAGTTCGTTGGTATTTTATTGAGTTCGTTGGTATTTTATTGAGTTCGTTGGTGTTTTATTGAGTTCGTTGGTGTTTTATTGAGTTCGTTGGTATTTTATTGAGTTCGTTGGTATTTTATTGAGTTCGTTGGTAGTTTATTGAGTTCGTTGGTATTTTATTGAGTTCGTTGGTGTTTTATTGAGTTCGTTGGTGTTTTATTGAGTTCGTTGGTGTTTTATTGAGTTCGTTGGTGTTTTATTGAGTTCGTTGGTGTTTTATTGAGTTCGTTGGTGTTTTATTGAGTTCGTTGGTATTTTATCGAGTTCCCTTGTAAATACTGTGGTCAATAAAGCATCTACCTATCTATCCACACATACGTTTTCTTCGTAATATTCCTTGTTTTGATTTTCTTTTTTACGTCAATACAACAAATCCCGCTCTAAACCCTGATTTTGGACTGTTCTGGCAGACACACGATGCAAAATACAACACAAAGAGTCATTTATGTACTACACCGCAAGATTTAAGGAAGGATCAGTTAGCAAAGTTATTGATTTGACAGGAAACACGTGCATAACCTATTTCTAGGCACACAAGTAGAGCTCAGTAATCCTCCTTGTCTTCTCACTCGTCCATGCTCTCCTTTCTCACATCTTCCAATAGCCTCACTCTCACTCCTACCCCAGCACTGTTATCTTTCCATCTAACAGGGGGTCGTCCTCTCACACTTCTAGCATTGTACTCTTATATATCCATCTTGTTATCTCACTCATCCATCCTCTATATCCATCTTGTTATCTCATTCATCCATCCTCTCCACGTGTCCAAATCATCACAAGAGTGCTTCGTTTCATCATTTCCATCCCTCCACCTCTCACTCCCTCTCCCTTACTAGCTATACCACATCTTACATAAACATTCTCATTACTCTCACCCTTCACTCTGTTCACACCACATCCACCCCTCAAGTAACGCATTTCCACTGCTTGAATCAAAGGACCTCTGCTGCCATTTATTCCACGTCCAGGTCTCCCTTGCACATGCCACTGTTGGAACTATTATGCGCTATATCCCTGCGTGCTTTCTTTACTGCCTTACTCACTGTACTTTCTCTCATCATATTGCAACCTAAAGATCCCACTACTTTCCTTCCTTACATATCCTTCCTTATAGTTTATGGGGCAGTCTCCCTTATCTCCCCTTCCATGATCCCATACTTGCACAAGAAAGACCGTAAGTACTTAAATGCATTGACCTCCTCTATTTTAGCTCATTTAACATTACTTTCCATTGCTTCTGGCTCTCCTATCAATCTATACTGACGTGCTAACTAAATTATTTCACTCTTCTTTTACTTTTCCCAAATACCATCACTTTATTTTTGCCCACATTAATTTTCTGGTATTATGTATATAAATTAAACAACCCCCTCTTTCCTTCCCCCATCTCCTCCTATCCATCAGCCAGGAAAGTCAACACCTGCTACCTATGGAAACCTAAAGAACAATAAAGAATAAAGTTTTCCCCTAAAGAACAATAAAGAATAAAGTTTTCCCCCTAAAGAACAATAAAGAATAAAGTTTTCCTCTTAAAGAACAATAAAGAATAAAGTTTTCCCCCTAAAGAACAATAAATAGTTTTCCCCTCAAGAAAAAAGAATAAAGTTTTCCCCCCAAAGAACAATAAAGAATAAAGTTTTCCCCCTAAAGAACAATAAATAGTTTTCCCCTCAAGAAAAAAGAATAAAGTTTTCCCCCCAAAGAACAATAAAGAATAAAGTTTTCCCCCTAAAGAACAATAAATAGTTTTCCCCTCAAGAACAAAGAATAAAGTTTTCCCCCCAAAGAACAATAAAGAATAAAGTTTTCCCCCTAAAGAACAATAAAGAATAAAGTTTTCCCTCTAAAGAACAATAAAGAATAAAGTTTTCCCCCTAAAGAACAATAAAGAATAAAGTTTTCCCCCTAAAGAACAATAAATAGTTTTCCCCTCAAGAACAAAGAATAAAGTTTTCCCCCCAAAGAACAATAAAGAATAAAGTTTTCCCCCTAAAGAACAATAAAGAATAAAGTTTTCCCTCTAAAGAACAATAAAGAATAAAGTTTTCCCTCTAAAGAACAATAAAGAATAAAGTTTTCCCCCTAAAGAACAATAAAGAATAAAGTTTTCCCCCTAAAGAACAATAAAGAATAAAGTTTTCCCCCTAAAGAACAATAAAGAATAAAGTTTTCCCCCTAAAGAACAATAAAGAATAAAGTTTTCCCCCTAAAGAACAATAAAGAATAAAGTTTTCCCCCTAAAGAACAATAAAAAATAAAGTTTTCCCCCTAAAGAACAATAAAGAATAAAGTTTTCCCTCTAAAGAACAATAAAGAATAAAGTTTTCCCTCTAAAGAACAATAAAGAATAAAGTTTTCCCCCTAAAGAACAATAAAGAATAAAGTTTTCCCTCTAAAGAACAATAAAGAATAAAGTTTTCCCTCTAAAGAACAATAAAGAATAAAGTTTTCCCCCTAAAGAACAATAAAGAATAAAGTTTTCCCTCTAAAGAACAATAAAGAATAAAGTTTTCCCCCTAAAGAACAATAAAGAATAAAGTTTTCCCTCTAAAGAACAATAAAGAATAAAGTTTTCCCTCTAAAGAACAATAAAGAATCAAGTTTTCCCTCTAAAGAACAATAAAGAATAAAGTTTTCCCCCTAAAGAACAATAAAGAATAAAGTTTTCCCTCTAAAGAACAATAAAGAATAAAGTTTTCCCCCCAAAGAACAATAAAGAATAAAGTTTTCCCTCTAAAGAACAATAAAGAATAAAGTTTTCCCTCTAAAGAACAATAAAGAATAGTTTTCCCTCTAAAGAACAATAAAGAATAAAGTTTTCCCTCTAAAGAACAATAAAGAATAAAGTTTTCCCTCTAAAGAACAATAAAGAATAAAGTTTTCCCTCTAAAGAACAATAAAGAATAAAGTTTTCCCCCTAAAGAACAATAAAGAATAAAGTTTTCCCCCTAAAGAACAATAAAGAATAAAGTTTTCCCTCTAAAGAACAATAAAGAAATAAGTTTTCCCCCTAAAGAACAATAAAGAATAAAGTTTTCCCTCTAAAGAACAATAAAGAATAAAGTTTTCCCCCTAAAGAACAATAAAGAATAAAGTTTTCCCCTAAAGAACAATAAAGAATAAAGTTTTCCCCCTAAAGAACAATAAAGAATAAAGTTTTCCCTCTAAAGAACAATAAAGAATAGTTTTCCCTCTAAAGAACAATAAAGAATAAAGTTTTCCCTCTAAAGAACAATAAAGAATAGTTTTCCCTCTAAAGAACAATAAAGAATAAAGTTTTCCCTCTAAAGAACAATAAAGAATAAAGTTTTCCCTCTAAAGAACAATAAAGAATAAAGTTTTCCCCCTAAAGAACAATAAAGAATAAAGTTTTCCCCCTAAAGAACAATAAAGAATAAAGTTTTCCCCCTAAAGAACAATAAAGAATAAAGTTTTCCCTCTAAAGAACAATAAAGAATAAAGTTTTCCCCTAAAGAACAATAAAGAATAAAGTTTTCCCCCTAAAGAACAATAAAGAATAAAGTTTTCCCCCTAAAGAACAATAAAGAATAAAGTTTCCCCCTAAAGAACAATAAAGAATAAAGTTCCCCCCCCCCCATCTTTCCACCGGCTATACCTGAGGCCAAGGAGGGTACTGTACATGGCTGCCTCCCTCCTGTCCTGCCTCCCCTTTACCACTGTCAACCAAGCCGTAGGGAGTTTGCATTCACGCCCTTCTCCATCAGGCAACACCCACCATGTACTGCAGTGCATTTTTTAACATGCTAACTGGGCGACCAAAATGTCTCCCGGTGATGAAAAACTGTCGCCCAGTAAGAACAATTTTAAGCTACTGGGCGACAAGATTCATAAAATCCTTCCTGGATATAATGGTTCATCATATCTGTGTGTGTTAGATCCAGAAGTGCATTCTTATTACTGCATATGATCTTTATTTATACACAACATACAAAAGGGTTATGTTGATGTATCCAAAAAAACAACTATATTTTAACAGGTAGGCCTTTACCTTTCTGGCTATCCAAAGAATGTCGCCCAGTAAGATTTGCTTAAAAAATGCATTGCTGTACTGCCCACTCCACATACAGCTTCCAATATCAACTATATCTACCTATATACTTACTAAGCAAATTAATGTTCCTGTATTTAATTAATATCTACATAGTCACTGTATAAGGAAAAGAAAATGAATAGCACACTAGGATCTATATCCCATACATACACAGTTATGATGATCTATGAATCTTAGATAATAAAATAATGTCAGCCCTCGATTGAGACTTTTACACACTACAACAGGACCTCTGCATATTCACAGCTGTAACATTAACCCCTTCACGCCCAGATCTTTCCTTTACTATATGAAATCGTCTGTTGTTAGCCATATAATTACGAAAAGTAACTGAATATAACAAATTAGCTAGTGGACAAGGATACTAGGCATGTCATATCTATAAAACATTCCTTACATTCATTAAAATTATCTAATGGTACCCAAATTACAATGGAAATTACGTTCTGGGCCTCAAGGGGTTAACAATAAAATGAAATAGTGAAGGAATGCTCACCGTTCAGCCTGCTGGTGGGTGTGGCAGCAGTGGCAGGGGGCTTCTTCTTCTTCTTGGAGTTTTGTTCCCGGTCCAGGTGCTCCAGGGCCTCCCGGGTGACGCTGTCGTAGCCGTGCGAGCTGGAGAAGGTCAACCACAGCACCGCCATCTGCTCCCCGTCCACCCCATACTCCCGACTCAGTGCCCAGCCTGACAGTGCAACAAGGGATCAGTCAATGCACTCTAAACACATCACAATAATCTATCTCATCTGATTTGTCCCAGCCTGCCAGTGCAACAAGGGTTCAAGCAATTCACTCTTAGTCCAAACAGATCACAATAATCTATGTCATCTGATTTCTGTCCTTGTTTTCGTGTTGTTCAGTCAATGCAACGAGGGTTCAAGCAATTCACTCTCTAAACACATCACAATAATCTATCTCATCTGATTTGTCCTTGTTTTCGTGTTGTTGAGCTAAAACACTGCATCATTATTAGACAATTTCATGGATGGGGATGAAAGGTGGATAGATGTAGGTAGTGTTAAGTAACAGAAACTACCTAAATGAATCACATCAAAAACAGAGGAAAAGCACATCATTAGAAATGAAAAAACCCAGCATACCTGCCAACTGACTATAACTGACTTTGACAACTTTGCGATTGTCTTTTCTAAACTAGGAAAGGTTGAAGCCTCATTTACCGATTATAAGACAGCACATCTCCTGACGTGACAGGAGTCATCATTTCACCTCATTCCTACAATGGCGACCTCCAAAGCAGGACGTGTCATCTGTGATTTCGCCTTTCACAAGTTTTATCAATCAAAGCAGGTCATTTTCCTTTGACCATTTGTTTGGAGTGTGCTCTAGGGCAGTGGTTCCCAACCTTTTTTCTGTTGTTTCCCCCTTCAACCAGTTCAACCATCCGGATTTCCCCCTTCATGTGAAAATAAGTAGCCAAAACACAAAATTTACTTGCTTAATAACACAAGTATATAGACACTATCTTCTACAGTATATCTATATATACTTGAAGAAAAGTCAATAGCCGCATTCTAAGACATAATTTTTTCTGTCGACTAAATGCTAGTAATTTAGATGTCCCTCAGGATAAATTTCCCCCCAGGTTGGGAAATACTGCTCTAGGGGGTCCAGGGAAGCAAAGCACCCCCATTAGCAGGTCATAATGGCTGGTCAGGTTTTTTTGTGGGGTCATAAACCAGTTGCATTTGCCTCCCCCACCCAAAAACCCCAGTTTCCCATCCATCCAAGTTTGTTTCCCACCCCAAACTTGTTTGTTGGGGGGATTGATAAAAAGATGATCGGGAGTTTCGTCTGAAACTGCAAATTTACCAAGCTCTAAAGGAGACGTATACGCCACGACGACAAGAATCCTCCTGGCCAGGCTGCAGTGTGGACATCATCCGGCCCTTCTAAGTCATCAGAAGAGGCTGGATGGGTCCACTGCAGCAGATGCCTGTCCGGGATGCAACACAGCATCCCACACTATCAAGCATATTATGGACTAGCCGCAAAGCCGCCCTCCGGGCGGACTTTTTGGCTAGCTCCTGCGGAGGGCTATTGGTGGGCCTTTGGCCCACCACATGTGTTTGGTGGGCCTTCGGCCCACCAAACATGAACTCTCCAGATAGCCCCTTCTAACTTTCCTGAAATCATGGATGTAGAAATGTATGTATTCCCCCCACCCATTACCCATCACCCCCCACCCATTCACTCACCCATTACCCATCAGCACACACCCATTCACTCACCCATTACCCATCACCCCCCACCTATTCCCTCACCCATCCACTCACCCATCACCCCACACCCATTACCCCACCCATTACCCATCACCCTACATCAAGGCTTCCTCAATTCTCGCAACCCACTTTTGTTTTCACAATTCTCGCTAATAGGCTGCTAAAAAAAAAAAAAAAAAAGTGATCGGATCATCTCATAAGTGGGCTTATGACCTTCCCCTGGTCGACCCGATTCCAAAACTGTGCCATATGAGGTGTTTGCGCCACGGGGGGCGGAACCTATACCACACACACACACACACACACACACAGACACACACTTTCGCTTATATTATTATAGATGACTGCACTGCATGTGTGCACTCTTTTCTCTCTTTAGCGAGTGTAAATTTAATAGCTTCAATCTTCACTCTTACTCTCCTAACTAATGTTACACATCCCCTCATCATCATCCACATCATTTTGGTCATCCTTCTTTGCACTCATTCAAACAATCTATATCCATCCAATAATACGGGACCAAAAGTCCAAAACTGTACCGCATGGTCTAGGTGTGGTCTGACTAAAGATATATTTAGGTCAAGTAGTCAGATGTTACCTAGACTATGCGGTACAGTTTTGGTCCCCGAATTACAGGATGGATATTGCATTGTTAGGATCAGTGCAGAGAAGGATGACTAAAATTATAGAGGGGATCTGTAACTTTAGTTATGAGAGGAGATTGAAGCTATCAAATTTACACCAACTAGAGAGGCGTAGAGGAAGAGGCGATCTAATAGAAGTTTTCAGCTTGCTAACCCATTACTGACGACGAAAACAGGAACATCCGGCACTCGTAGAGAATGTGGGTCCCTCACGGACAGCAGCCGGGTTAGGATTTTTTTTAGTTTTTTATGTTTGAGCCTTTAGCGCCTGTAGTATACTCTCTATCTTCCTTCTTCTTTTTATCTTCTTCCCTTGAGGGCTCAGGTGATTGGCCCTGCACATTCTGGAGGGCTATGATGGTTGGCCCTCGCCCGTGGTGGCGCAGGCTTGATTTTTTTTCAGTGTCACCTGTAATGGTTTCACATGGCTTTCATGATAGCTGAGGCTCATGCTGCCCCCTGGTGCCCCCCGTGCCATTTACAGTCGCAGTCGAAGGTAAAGTTGACTGATAGGTAGAATATGGGTATCTTCGGCCACTCGACGATGGAAGAAACAGTTGCTCCTGGCGGGACTTGAACTTAGGACCTTGTGCTCACCATTACCAGGTTCTTATCTTCCTGAAACCGCGTTAAAGATTGTCAAGAGTTGTCCTGGCAAGATTCGAACTCTGGACATTGAGCTCACCACTCGGCCACCGCCTCCCCAAAAGGTTAGGCTTAGTTAGGTTTGTGGGGCGAACAAAACAAATCAGATTATTCCCAAAAACATCAAAATCTACCAGAAAAATAAAAATCACAAATAAAACTAAACTGAACCTAACCTAACCTTGCGGCTACCCTTGAGGGACCCAAATTCTCTACGAATCCCGAGCACTCGCCGACGGCGGCGAGAATTTTGGTAGACGAAATCCAGGTACCAGAGAAAACCTGGTCCAGGCCATGGCCTTACGAGCCATGGCTGTGCAGCCATGCAGCCATGACTGCCTGGCTGTTGGGCCAGGCAGTCTGATAAACTTTTTATCAACTTGTCAGGTAATAGCGGGCCATACCATGACTTCGGTTTATGGAACTGTCGCCGATTGGAATTCTGGCCGAAAAAACAACCGAGAACTGTCGCCGACATTGGAACACTCGCCGTGGAAAGATTCGGCGAGTTCCAATTGTAGTAGATGAATAGGAAGAATAAAGGGTATTTCATTATTGGACAGCACATTTTAAGCTTGTCCCATAACACAAAATTTGCAGTTTAATACAATACATGGACATTTATTTGTTAAATGGCAGGAGGGAATGGCCAGGAAATCAACGTTGCAGTGGTACAGGTGGAAACAGAAACCAGAGGGGGTGACCTGGCATGTAGGAGACTGGGGGAGTAAGTTACTCTATAAAGCAAGAACAGGCACCTTGGAAGTCAACGGAAGGAACAGGGAACTGGAGAACCAGAATTGTAGCTGCAGGGTAGGAGAGAAAGAAACCGTAGAACATGTCATTGTGGAATGCAACAAGTATAGGAGTCAGAGGGAAAAGCTTATAGCGTCAATAGTAACAGTCCTAGGCAGAGAGGAGTGGGACAGGAGACTAGAGCAGAAAGACGGGGCCCTGTGTACGGTGTTAGGGCTGTATGGGGACACAAAGGAAACTGAAAGTATTGTAAACCTCACCAAAGTGTTCCTAACGCAGTGTTGGGAGATAAGAACACAAAATAGAAACTGATCAAAATGTTTTTCCCAGGTGAAATAAACAGGGGAGAGTTAAAAGTTTTGTTAACGAAGGAGACGAAGTGGAAGAGGACCTATGAAGCGATACTAAGCGACTAAGGTCACAAGAAGAAGAAGCTAACCACCTAACTGTTTAGGCTATTGCTGGTATTTAATCCCTGAATGCAGACCACGGGTAAACAAATGATTGAAGCATATAATGAGTACTGCAATATCAAGATCATGAACTGGAACTGTCGCATAGGAATACCTAGGAAAATAGGAATACTCTGCGTGAAAAATTGGAACATTCGTCGACGTCGGCGAGAATTCCTAAAGGCGAATTCCAGGTACCATGCTTTCACGCCACACCATGCCTTCACGCCTCACCATAAGAAGATTAGGAAGCTACAAGAGCCGTGAGACGTACACGTGGTAGTTCCTGTAAACACCGTGACCACCTCCTGCACCATGCCTTCCCGCCACACCAGCCTTCACGCAACACCCACACCTGCCACACTCACAATACATACATTGAAGAGGATAACGAGCCTTCTGGTCACGACAAGGAACAAACTAACGACGTAACACCCACCACAACCACTCGGCAGCGGTGACGAAGGCCCCGCGGCGGTCGGCTCCTCACGTTGTTGCACTGCACACCTCCCCCACCCAACACTACCATGACTTTCCCTGCATAAAGCTGGACCAAGAGATAATATGTCACTTATACTTACATTGGTTGGCTGCCTCGTCACTGAGCGTCACTCCAAATGTCTCGAAATCATCAATAAACTCCGATATGCCGGTGGCCGACGCGTCCTCCTCGGCCATGGCTCAGTTTTCCCGCGCTTTGACGGCCACCTGCTGCAGATCGACTCATTTTCCTTTCTTTTTCTCTTATTGCAGCTGTATATATGCCTCTAATGCAATTAATATACTGAAATATATATTGGAGTTGATCAAAAAGTAATATTACTACACTAGGATGTGTAAAGCTTGAATAAATCTATAATTTATCCTCCTTTCATTTCTTTCATTTTTTCTTTCTGATTATAGCTTTACATGTGCCTCTTATGTACTACAATGTGCTGAAATAAATACTTGGGCACTATATAATTCATTGATAATGTACAAAATCGTGATCTTTTTCAAGGTCACAACAAAAGTGGTTAATGAGCTAATGAGTTCCTTTCTACACCGTATTTTCGATTTATCAGGAACTATTTGTATTTACCTATTTACATATTTTCAGGACTGTCCCAAGCTCGTAATAATCCATCTTTTGATACTAGATTATCATACTTTTCTTTTAAATCTTATGTAAATCCATTGTTTGCATATGCACTTCCTCTGTAGCCTATTCCTCTGTTTCCAATCTATAGCTCTTTATGAGAAACTGTTGCTCTATTGGAGAAACTATAGGTATATTGCACATCCTCCTCTCCTCTTCTCACGTAAAGTTTCTTACTGTGGCCTCTTAACACATGCCCGAACTAATAATTAAGTCCTCTGCATCTTTTTTCCCTTTTTCTACTTATTTGCATATCATAATCATGTTTCCTCCTTTCCTCACAGCTTATTTAACTTCTGAGACTTGGTAGTGGTACTCAATATCTTGTTATTGTTCTTTGTACTTTCTCTAGTTTCATATTATGTTTCTTCAAATATCCATGGGCTCCATACTATTGCCCTATGGTACAGTATTCCAATGTGAGCCTTATGAATTATGTTAAAATTTTCATTGCCATCTCTTACATATTGAGAAGGCTACTCTCATTTAGCCACCAGAATACATCATTCTTACATTATCATTGCCGTGATCCTTCAGTGCGAGCTTCTCATTCATTATCACACCAAAATCTCTTTCTTCCTCTTATTCCATTTGATGTTTGTGAACCTAACCTGTAGCTACAACTTCCTTGGTCTTATATCACTTATATCCTACTCTAAATTTGATAACATGGTACCTATCTGCATTAGACTCCCCATCAGAAGACCATTTGTTATTCCAGTCATTCAATTTCTTACAAATTTACCTAAAATTTCTTGCAGCAGTAATCATTGTTGACAGGTCTTTGTATTTTGGCATCATCAGCAAACATAGACATCTGTCCTACAGCTGCCTTTTGAAACATTTTCTGTTTATCATATACATAAAGACTAAAAACATAATTTGTGCTAATACTGAGCCTGAGGAGCTCCACATTATTACCTTTTACCAAATAAGGGTACTACAATACAAGTACTCTTCTTGATACCTACTGCTCTCATTTTTCTTCCCTCTAGAAAACATTGAATCTATCTGAACAATCACAAATACACATTGAAAAATATATAGCCCTATGGGAGGTGAATTAGTCATAGCTTTGATCTAATTTTTAATAAAGTAGCAAATTGTAAAGAGACTAGAGAGGCACAAATGGATAGCAAGCACTGTGCACTCCAGGAGAAGGCTGTTACAATGAGGGGCTTGAATACCACCCTATATAGTGTGTGGCTGCAATGAACCTGCATGCATGAGTTGCTTTCATGAGGTCAATGCATCAGTGTCTATCATGGTCTAAAGTATTCCACACAAACAGTTTTATGACGAAGCAATATACTGAAGGACAAGCCATTCTACGCTTCATATCCAGCACACTTAGTGGTCGTGGCCGTAAGGTGAATATACACATGGCACAAGCACCCATTCACACACAGAGTACTGTTTGGCACTCCTGTATATCACTGCAAACTTCCCTCCTGGAGATTTTGCAATAACACATACATCTCCTTGTATTAAGTAAATAAGAGCTTGTGAATACAATAAATCATGGCTCTAAAATATGAATACGCATATGTACTTTCAGTATAATACACAGTAAAAAGTGTATATTGTATATGAATACGTAATCTTACTTGCTTAAAATGTATGTATATATATATATATCAATGAAAAAACGTCCTGTACGTACAGTAAACCTTACTCCAGTTCTCTTTTACTGGTTTAAAGTGGATAAATAGAACCAAAAGTTTATACTCTTGAAGAATGAGTTAATAAATCGGCAGATAACAGATGGTAAAACCTGTCAATTGAACAAATGGAAAAGAGGCACAACCAAGGCGTTTGGAAGAAGTGAAGGAGGATAGATGAGGAAGATCAATTGGACATAAATATTAATGCTCTTAAAGGATCATAAGAAAGAAAAAGAGGAAGAATATAAAGAGGAGCAAGGATTTACTATGCATCACACACCGATAAAGCTTTATGCACGATAAAAAAATAACCACTGTAAGCCTGCAAGACATTAAGTATACATGGTAACACGATATTCATGAAATAAACGATAAACACTGAAACTTTCTATAGCAATGGCACCTCAAGAAAAGTGCCAATGGTTAGCGTTCACATTAAGTACTTCACATAGATTCATCCTCCTGATTGTGATAATGCTATAAAAAAAAACCACCCTGACTATCTATCTACAAATAGAGTCGATAGATAGATTGTTGGATATGCCTTTTCTTGTTTAGTGAAAAAATGAAAAGATTTCATGGAATAGGAATTCGCAGCTCTCTTGTGATTGCCTTTCATGACATGCAAAGAATTAGGAAATGTGTTACTAACCCTCGTGTCCCATGGAACATTAACGATAACACAAATTGCCTTGTACTGTACGTACTTATAATAATGAAAAAAGAGAAAATGATAATGGTGGTGATGTGATCAGATTATAACAATTATCTTATCAGAAACAGGAGAGGCTTTACAATTTCTGAATCTAAGTACTCTTCTAGACCCTCTTAAGTAAACATAAATTAAGTAATCCTCTGAACATACTGACCAGTGGTGAACACTCCTCCAGCCTGTAGTGGTCCCAAGACAAGACACAAGACATGGCTCAATTACTTTTAAGTTCAATGCAATCAACTCAAAGTATGACGATGGAATATCTTCCTGCCAACACTGCACAGGACTGGAACACAATCCACAGTATGTAACACAGAGGCATCTGATGCACAGCTTACAACAGTACCGTGGTGCATCTTTCTACAAGTTGGCATAACATGTACGTATCATAGATGTACTAAGTAAGATTTTGACCTGAGGAAGACTTCCTCTGCACAATAAACTTATGGAAGCTTTGGTTTCTGTGTGGGTTATCACCAGAGGTTACCGTGGTGTAACGGGTAGCACATCCGCCCGGCAAGCGGAAGGTCCCGGGTTCGATTCCCGAGCGGTGCAACCTTTAATGGTGAGATCCCCTACTCTAGCAGTTTCACAATCTATATAGTGTATAAAAAAGACTGTTGTTTTGTACCAAGTTTTCCCTAGCAGTCCACTTACTTTGGTGCACAGCAGTGAATGCCAAGACAGAGTGTCAAGTTTCAAACCCTTCGGCAATGAAAATGGTTTGACAAAGGATTCTGTACATTCCATCCCTGTCCTGTGATCACTGACCTTTTCTTGGCACAAAAATCCTCCTAACATACATGATGTCCTGATGATATCCCAGCAGGGATGCTACACAAAAGAGGCACAGCAGAGGTAAGTTGTAATGTTTGGATAGATTTCAAGATGGAACCAGTTTTGCATAAATTGTCACAAATTTTTTCCTACATTCATTCAAATGTTCAATTCAAATGGTAAATTCATACAAATTCAATCTACGTATTGCAATCTTAAAACATTATTTTGAATGAAATATTTAATTGGAACTCTAAGACATCTGATATCTCATTAATAAAACATATTTTCAATGAAATATGATAAACATTTGTTAAAAAGCTTGATAAACAAGCTTTTTGTAGAATAAAACGTTAATCACATTTTATAGAAAATACTTAAATGTTATTGCATGTAATTTTCAGCACTGATCAGTAGTAAAAAAAAAAGGTGAACAATACAAAAATATAGCAAAGGTTGGTTAATCTAGACACACTGCTTCGCACATGGAACACAGGCATTGTACCTAAACAATGTCACCACTTGAGTGTTGTACCTATCAATGGCATAAAACTTTGATGAACTTTCCAGTGATAGGCACTGTTTGGAACTATTTCCATAAGCCTTCCTCCATCTGTACATCAATGATAATAATTCAATGTCAAATTATCTGGGATGTTGTCAGAAGAAAAATACGGAAGCTGTCCCAAACTTAACTCTCACATAACTATATAATAATACTATCAATGTATAGTGCAACATAATGCTACGGGCTTTTGCTGATCCTCTACAAGCTTGAGTGACACAAGGCAGCAGCTAAGTGTTCTACAAGGCACACAGCTTCTACTTTCCTTCCTTCAGACCCTGGACAATCATGATTGCAGTAATTACTATTTGAAACAAATGTTTCAATACTGTATTGTGCCACAAAAATATTGAGTGTGTTTCCAATTGTTATGTTAACTACAAACAAAAATTTTCAGTGTAAAAATAAATAATTCACATAGGTTAAGAAAATATACACTATACAGTTTAAAGCTACTTTGTGAGTATCTTATTACAAACTGTCACTGATAAATGCATTTTTTCTTAATTATAAATGGTCATGTCAGTCCTTCATTCTTTTCACATAAAAAGAAAACTTATTGCAATGTGTTGATGACTGCATCATAACTTGTACACAGCACTTGTTCTTCTTTCTTATCATTGAGAGCACACTTCCTGCTTTCAATGCTGGCCAAATTTCAATGCTGCCCTCAAACATAAATGCTAATGATGCAGTTTTGTAAATTCTTACATATGTATGTACTTCTCATTTAATTTCTTAGAAAAATGCTTTATGAGAGTCTACAACTCAGAAGTTTACAGTCCAGTGTATTCGGGTCTTCATAGCAACATTTAAGATCTTCATTCACTGCTATAAATACAAATTCGACAACATAAAACATATCACTGATGTGACTTTTCAGAGTCTGCTTGTTGTAGAAAACCTTCTTTAAGTGCATGAATGAGAGCATCAAGAATGACAACTTGCCAAGTCGTAAAATCTTGCCTTAAGTGAATCATCCCATATATATAGTTTTCCCCGCACACCCATTATCCAGTCTGTAATATTCAGTTCTTACATACAGTTTAACCTTCCTGACATCATTGATAAGAATACATCAGTGAATGGTATACTGTGACCTTCACAATTAAGAAGCACGCAATTCCTTCCTTCTGGCGGTCTGCATCCAGCACTCTCCAGGAGGACTTAGCCCCTGCGGAAGGTGCGGACAGAGTACACGCTGGACAGCACGTAGAGGGCACAGTTCACCAGTCCCAGGGCCTGCAATGTGGCAACATTCATCAATACACATCATAACATTCAGTACTATAAAGCAAAACAAAGGTAACTAAAGACATGCTGAGGATTATTTATTTTACATGTTTTGACTGTAAGTTTCACTTTGTAAAAAAAAATAATCATACTACAATTAGATGTAAAGAAAAAATGTGGCAAAAAAAAAGCCCATATGTACGTGCAATATCACAGATGTTTGAACTTTAACTTAAATAATTTCAAAGCTCACAAAATGACAAGACATCATTGATATGGTGTCTTATAGAATGTAATGAGCGTCAAAAATTTTAATGCAGGACTACAAAGCTTTAATGCGATCCTGAAATTAATTTTGAGGATTAATTTGAAAATCTAAATAGCAATAATTTAATAGCAAAGCAACACAAAAACACCAAAGTTTATAATGGTTGATCTCTCGTGACTTTTACTGTGCATGATTTAATTACAACATTCCATGCAGTATATACAAAATGAAGCTTCAAACAACTACAGTAGTACTACGTAGGCACATCTTTGAATTGACACAGGGTTTGATGAGATGCAGCGAGGTAGGACTGTTTACCCTCAAGCCATGCAGAGGAGTGGCACGCATGCATCATCACAATTAACAACAAACATGTGTACAAGAATATATATTTCACAAAGGTATTTAGATTTTCTAACTAATGTGAATGTGTGACCTTTAATATTTCTAATCAGTAAAGCGCCATAGATTATAATACACAGCTTGGCAAATGGTGGCAGCCAAGACAGAGTATGCTTGTCCATATTCCTCATAGTATATTTTGTACTGACAAATTAATTGTTCAATATATGGGACAGCACATGATCAGCAAAAATATTTACAATCAAAGACCCATGTAGTACTATGGGCTTATTTTTCTCTCCCAAGCAAGTGGGGTGGCACAACAAAAAACAGATTTCTGCTCTTTGTTTTCATGGGAAATGACACAACTAGGGGAAGGATCCCAACTCTTTGCCCTAGTCCCTATTACTCGCCTCCTACAGAGAATAAGACACCCATTCCTTGTCCCCTGTCCCAGTAATGGCTTTATAGTTAACCCCCCAAACTGACTGCACCACACTGCAGCATAGAGTAGCTATTGCTTAGTGTAGTGGGCGGAAGGCTCACTACTTCTCTACGCCGATACATATATGTACATATACATTATACATATACTGTACATGAATAATATATATGTCCATAGTCTTGCTGCCGTTCCCACTTCTACATGACTGTGTTGGTTGCTTTACTGAGATCATGCTTAGTGCAAGAGCAAAAAAAGAAATGACAAAAAAATCTATCTCTGGAAAAATCTCAGTTGAATTACAGTACAATAAAAATGTTGCTGGTACAGTAGTAAACATCTTACATAACAATGCTATACATACATACGTACTTCTAAGTGTTTTCAAAATAATATCTTTGATCTAAGTCTTGTTAGCATTTTAGTGTCCTATGGTGTGATGGGTGGAGGAGAGGGAAGAGGTGGTCTGGTTGTGGCTTCTTAAGTAGCAATGAGAAGGGAGAGCCATAATGCACCCACAGTCCGCTAATACTGGGGAAGTGTCTCGTACTTCCAATAAAGGCTTTCTTATATTTGACAAAACCCTCCATGACGTGACCTACTTCAGTTGATGTGCCAGGGAATGCAATTTAGGCGGACATGTGTTCATCTCTTTTAATCTGATTACCTTTCTTTTTTTATCATTACACCAAAATGACAATATCTTTTCCGACACATCACCTGAAGTACATCTCAAATCAACAGGGACACACGCATACAATAGGGACAGTTGCCAATAGGTTTCCACACAACACATTCCACCAGGTAGGCACAGTACTTGCCCTTCAGACCACCGTCTATTGCACACATAAAGCTAGACTCACCCCTGAAAATATCTTAGAGTTGTAGCCTCTCTCAAATATTCTATAGCCTTGGTTCCTGGCCACCACCTCCCTCAGAAGATTAATGGATGCGCACACAAGAAGGTATGACAATGTACCATGTAACAACACAACCTAATGGGGGAAAAAAATAAACACCTCAGTCCCTACTTTACTGACTTAGATCTTAGTTGCAAAAGGTAGGTGGAAATTTCTGCTACCATTATGTGAACTGTATACAAGGAATACTTTCTGCTTGCATTTTTAACACAATTAGCATATCAATCTTGCATTAACATTTATTTCTGTCAGTAAGCAGTGAGACCAGTTCACATTATGGCATAACAGAAAACATGCAAGCTACAATGCCCCCTTGAGTAAAAAATAAACCAATAAAGGGAGAGATCAACACAGTAAACCTTCCAGATACTTTGCTCTTGGGTTTTAGGATGTTTGGGGGATAACTAATGAATGGCAGACTCATTCATATCCTCCCAATTGAATAACAAGTCCAACATTTTATTGGA
The DNA here is from genome assembly GCA_016584305.1 of Chionoecetes opilio. Taxonomy (NCBI): domain Eukaryota; kingdom Metazoa; phylum Arthropoda; class Malacostraca; order Decapoda; family Majidae; genus Chionoecetes; species Chionoecetes opilio. The sequence continues at coordinate 262,187 of JACEEZ010026301.1, forward strand.
AGTGCACAAAATGAGACATGAAGGGAAGAGCAAATCCTTGGAAGGTTCACCCTCCACCAGCACCCGAGAGGAGGCCTGACGTCCCCTCCATCACTCGTTACTTACACTGGCTGCTGTCTTGGCCACATAGAAGTTGTCTCGGTAAGTTTTGTTGGTGAGGAAAATGAGGAGGTAAAGGGCACTGGCGAAGTAAAGCAACGAGGCTGCTATGTGATACAGCGTCTCCTGCAGAACCCAGAGGTGGGGATAAAACATTACCCTGCCTGGGGAGTTGTTAAGCACCTGGAGGAGCTTAACAATGATGGCCTTCACAA
>JACEEZ010026301.1:267500-312500 GCA_016584305.1 Chionoecetes opilio
AAAATACTAACTTGTAATTTCTGAGTAATCCCATACAGGTCATTAATTTTCATAATGCCGGAAATAGTCCATTTATTATATATATATATATATGTATGGCATTACAGGAAAGAGGTCATAGGTGTGTGTGTGGAGGGAGAGAGAGAGAGAGAGAGAAGAGAGAGAGAAGCGGAGGCAAGATAATCATAATACCCCCTTCTCTCCCCTCTCTTCCTTTCCTTTACTTTCCCCTTTACCCTCAATCATCAATTCTTCATCATTCCCCTTTCCTTTCCCGCATTTTACTCCTACCCACCCTTTTCCTTAATAGTACTAATGTTGCACAATTCTTGGAGTGCCAGTGAAAGCTACGAGGTCAGCAGGGGTCAAGACTTCGCATGCACGCCTCGCTAACCTCCCGTCCCCTGTTGTCCCACCTGTGTATTCCGTCTCCATCAAGGATAGTATAACTTTCTAATATCCTTGGTCTCCACCCTACCGCCTGCAACCCTCGTGATTATAGTAATGAGGAAATAAAACACAGCCACTAACTTCCTAGCTAAGTTATTGATTCAAATTATAAGTTCATGTAAGGTTAAGAGTGTAAAAACGGAAATTTCGCATAGTTACATTGGTTAGGACAATTATATGGATTTTGTTTTACCACTATGTTGAGTGCTGTAAATGTGGCTATTCATAGTTTCATACACACGTAAGCTCTCATATTTTATCAGTTAATTAGGTATTCGGGGACATCAAACAGGGGTGGAAAAACACGAAGATAATGAAAGCGTTGTTTTGTGTTCAGTGAATCATCCTAGGTAGCCTGTGCTACTATTTAGCAGTCTTTATATTGAGGTCGATTGCGAAGAAAAAACTTAAAGATGAAGACCGCCAAAGTCGCGTTACAATCATGAGCTCATAGAAGCGTAAAGTGGAATGTATATACGCTCAAGAACGCAACAAAATAATAACAGAGGTTGTTCAACTTGGCAGCTATAAATGGTAACACTCCCTCGGTTGCCATGGTAACTATGACATCATCTGCCCCTTTCTGCCTCCGCCCCCGCTCTTTCTTTGCCCATCATTCAGAATCAGTGGTCTGCTGCTGGTGTAACTTTTTGTGCCTTTGATCTACATCATGGCCGTCAATGTTGTTACTACCATTATTAGCATTAGTATTACTATCATTATTAAGTAACCAACGCAAGAAGCAAAAAGCAAACTCCTGTCACCAGCCAAAGCAACTTGAACCACTTGATTGCGGCATTTCCTCATTTGACTTGCAGGATGTTATTTGAGTAACTTAATCAAACAACCCGATAAACAATAACAATGACATTAAAAGTTGACACAGCAGTTCTTTTCAATAACACTGACATGCGTCTGACACAAACTACACAGTACGGTAGATAAAAACGCTACAGAAATCAAGCGATGGCTGAATATTCAAGCCAATGATGTCATGTTCTCATCAGCGATTGTATGCACCCATGAATTAACTGATACACCAATATGAATACGCTTGGCAAACTGAACGTAGAGTAATGGTAAGATTGAGAATGCAAAACTTTAAATGGCCCTACAACACATTACATTGCTTAACTGGTAACTACATACTATTGTCCTGAAATCAGCAATCAAGCGATAACAAATACATCTTATTAAAACACTTGATATCATAACAAATGTAAAAAATGGCACACTGATCAACTTTCTCCTTATTAGGAAACTTCAATATGAAACTGTCCTTACGGCTGTGAAAACGCCCGAAAGACTGTGGCACGCGCTCGGTGTCTACCTTCTAAACAAGTGTGTTGAAATACTTCGTTCATAGCTTAGCAGTAGTTTTTTTTCCCATACATTATACAGTTTTACCTTACTAATACCACCAGAACGGGTGAAGTAACTCTAAAAGCAGCAATAAACACCATTAGGAGAAAAAACCCCAGCGGATGTGAGGACGCGGGGTTTCTGACACATCTCGCGGGCGTTGCCTCCACATGATTCTTCTTTCACTCATTTTAGACAGTTCTTTATTTGGCATTGTTTTCCTGTTTCTCTACGATACACAAGACAAGATCAATTACCACCCCATGACCCTGTAACCGCGTAATACTCACTGCAAAGGTTATAATTGGCACTGGGGGGAGAATTGAGTGGCACACTATGTTGGCGCAACCTGTATGGCTCACTGACTGGCGAGGCGAGGCAGCGAGGCTCTCCCTTTCTCCCTCTCTGTAGTACGTTTACTCTCTCTCTCTCGTTGAATACTGTACGTTTACTTTGCCAGTCCTTATAACTATGCGAGTCTTATTTTTATGGTCGCATTACACAACAAACAAGATTTTATTCATTACGATAGATAGGCTACCCACTTAAGTGTTGTATATGGGCTACATATGGGTCTGCACTCGCTGCCAAGTCGTGACTGATAATCATGAAAGAGGAGAAAAATAGCTCCGAACAGGAAGTGAGTAAATTTAGAGGTGAGAACAAGCTGTGCGACCTACATTTTTGACACGTTCCAACTTTACATCTCAATCGTCATCATGTTCGCTGCACTCACTCCAAGAGATAATAAAAGTAATTGCATGACTGATAAGTGGTATACCATATCTTGCACTAAGCCATAGTGTTCACTGTATCAGCAATAAACTAAGATTTCCTTCTCTTAGAATTACAGCCGCTCGTTTGCATATAAACCCCACTAGAATATTTGCTTTTATATAAAGTATGCGTGAAAACTAAAAATTGACTAGCTACCTACAGAGAGATTTATATTCGTTCTTCGATCACTGTGGCTACACTTGATTGGTGACTGATTGCTAACTCCCAGTATCTTGTGTGTTCCCGGCCACACAATTAGTCTTTATATAACTTATTTCAACCTGCGGGAATATTCTCATAGCTACTATAATCGCCTCCAATCACCTATAGTAGCCACACACAACTCTGAAAGTCTCGCCACCTTGGGATCATTCTCCCGTGGTAGTAGTGGATTTGTTTGCATAAAAAATGTGTCTGTGGTCAAATCTTTAATTATCAAGTATATTGCAATTACGAAATCTATCAGCACAAGCCTAGATTGATTCAACAGCACTGGCACTTTATAGTGACGCCTCAAGTGGCTCCTCGAGCGTTCAACCTCAAGGTTGTTGCGAGGTTCAACCTCCCAACTGACGGAGTTTCTATTTATATTTTGTCAATAATTGCCTCACCAACATACAGGGATAGTCCACAGTAGAGCAAAGTAAGGTTTCAGTGGCATTCGTCTTTGTTTTATGACTCATACAATGACCCAAGGCTAAGGTCTCTTTTCCTTGGCCTTGCAATGACCGGTGACCTTGTTCAGACTGTGGCGACGCACCCCTTGACTCATCTCAGTAACCACTGTCTTTCCTTCAGTTACCTCTTACTTGTTCTTTTGGTCATCCAGAAATACTTTTAAAACTTGATTGAATTCAATTACTAATTCACAATTTCAAAGAAGAACATAGGTAGATAAATGTACTTTCAAGATAATGGAAGGTAATTTGTAATTTACATAATTAATTTGACTGAAAATGTTACATTATTTCCAGCAAAGCGGTTTAAATTACACACTATTACGGAAAACACTGATAATAGTGTCAAATGAGTGACATGGGTTGCAGGTAAATTGTCAGAGAAAATAAGTCAATGACAGCAATACATATATTTCTGACGGCAAGATTAACGGAAAAGCTGTAACAATTATACATGTGAAATACATACCGACTGAGAACAGATCCTGCAGTGATGCGTCTTCACAGTATAGGAACACTCACCACTCCTGTGATTGAACTTGACATGAGCACAAATCACCACAATTACAGGCTAAATATAGATAGACTAAAATATAAAAGCTTTCTTTAAGTATGAGCAACGTTAATACAATACAATATTTCGTCCATGCCGATTCCAGGAACACAGTACAAAATGTTGTAGCCTACTTTGGACATTTGTGCAAGTGTTATCTTTTGTAATGTGGTGTGGTTCGCATTCCATCAATACAGGTAGCTGTATCTTTAAGTAAAAGCTTTGTTTCTTATAAAAATAAATCTAACCCTTGTCTTACCCCTGCTCTTGCCATACAAGTTAATATATCATGTTGCCTTTCGTACAAAAATACATGCAAAAATCAGTTATGAGGTCTCCATGGACGGATATATATCGCAGATATACTCGTGTCATCTCATTTCAATGGAATGCCTGACATTCATTATAAAACAGCACACAAATCCCTGTATGCTTAATGCCCATGAGTAAACATATGAACAAAGAATAAATCTCATGCAAACTTAACTAACTGTGTAAATGTAACATGCAATGCGTACGTCCACATGAAAGGTTCAAAATGGGGCCATGCTTTCAAATTTACCATGCTATAATCAGAGAGTATACTTTGATATTATATTCTTCAACACTACTATGAGTATGAAGCAACAATTTTGGAACATTAGGCCAAGCAGATGGAGGTAAAAAGCAAGACGTCCAATGGATAAGCCTAAATATGAAGTAGTGTTCCGGTGTTCCCTGCAATGGTGAGCAGCAAAAGATTGATTGATTTGATGCTAAAAAAAAGGGAAAATGTGCCAGACATCAGAGGTCATATGGCATTATGGCAAAGCATAATGAAGGGGGGGGGGGTTATAGAGAAAGAGTGAAACAGTGAGGGAAGGGGAAAGGAACGGAACGTTATAGCAGTAGGGTTAGATCAGAGGAAGGATGTGTATTTGTTGGGAGGAGATCATAAAATGGGAGCATCAAGTGAATGTAAGTATATAACAGTGTGGTTTGTTTGCACATCATTTCCTCCAAAGAGCAACACAAATTTCGCATGAAGATTAAACAATATTCCTTTCATAGTTAATCAGTGACCTATAAATGCCCCAATATGTTGCAACAAATACTTCTTTCATCAAGTAATATCTGATACAGTTAGTTGTACTTCATTTAACAAACAATCAATGGAGGTGAGTTACATATTGACACTTAAGTACCTTGCACAATATTTGGTCAAGCCTTTCCATTTTTGAGAGAGAGAGAGAGAGAGAGAGAGAGAGAGAGAGAGAGAGAGAGAGAGAGAGAGAGAGAGAGAGAGAGAGAGAGAGAGAGAGAGAGAGAGAGAGAGAGAGAGAGAGAGAGAGAGAGAGAGAGAGAGAGAGAGAGAGAGAGAGAGAGAGAGAGAGAGAGAGAGAGAGAGAGAGAGAGAGAGAGAGAGAGAGAGAGAGAGAGAGAGAGAGAGAGAGAGAGAGAGAGAGAGAGAGAGAGAGAGAGAGAGAGAGAGAGAGAGAGAGAAAAAAAAAAATAGATAATGCCCTAATTCAAGAAAGAAGAAAGCTTCATAGCATTTTCATTGTACAGCACTACATATACACATAATTGATTCATTGTGTATTATATCAATGAGAGAAAATCCATAAAAGAAATATTTGAGTTAAAGTAAAGTAAAATTCTAAATTAATTCATGTTAATTCATAAAACGTATAGGCATAAGGTAAACAAATATAAAAATTAATAAAAAACCCACTAAATATATGGAATACAAATCACGAATAATTCAAAACAAAATAGTTTTTCATCTGAGTATATGAAACCTGCTTATTATACGTACTCATTTGCATCAAAGGATGTTCATTTGCACCAAAGATATAAAACATTTCATCTATACACTGACCTGTCACCAAAATACAAATGTAATAATATGAGAAACCCATCATATGATAAGGAGTATGTGTCGGCTGCTTGTGAGGGAGTGACTGAGTGAATGACGCAGAGCCAAGGTGGCAAGGCACTATGGGAGGAGGAAAGAAGCAAAGGGGAAGAAAGAGAGGGTGACACAACGGAGGCAGGGGAGGAACAGGATGCAATACCAGCATGGAGATTACTGCACCTTTGGCTAATGGCAAGAGTTCCTGAAAAGGATTATAATCGACAAACAGCCCTTGACGTCCAGACTGACTGACCACTGAGCAGGTGTTCCCTCAGTTCAGTTCAGTTGTTGGTCGGGAGTCAGGCCTTTTTCAACGGCACTCCCTGACGTGTTTCTTCTTGCTGTCTGGGTCTTTAATTTGTTTTCTTCTCTTATTCTATCATATTAGTTTCTTTCTTTTTCTTTCTTCTTATTTTCTCTGGTCATCCAAAAACTGTTGATTGTTCTTTTTGTTTCTTCCACATTCCCGTCTCCAAACAAATACTCGCTCACTATATCCTCTTCCTCCTCTAGGTAAGGTTGTTGTAGCCCCTATGTGGTTGTCATTCATTTGTAATCAAACCAAATGAATTCATCAGGTGATCTCCTACACTGCCACAAAGTCAATTAGGACACACTTAACACAATGCTCAGTGTATGCAAATGGTGCCTCACAACATGGTAAAAATGGTAAGTAAAAGTGGAATAGGGTAACAAAGAATGTCATTTGGACAAAATGGAGAACTAAGGTTTCTCATGAATGAAAAATCTACGACGATCAGTTGAACACAAAAGAATCATCATTTAATAAAACTGGAAATTATCAATAAAAAATCTTCATACTTCATAGATGTCTCAGTTTGGATGAATTCTGAAGCTATTTGGTTGTTTAAATAGTAACAGGAAAAGCAGTGAAGAATGATACTGAAATATTGGTGATAAAAAAAAGGAACCATTTATGATTTAGTTTAAGCAAAGAAATGTTCGGAGAATTTCCTACAAATAGAATAAGAAAGCATAGATGAAAGCAGTGTAGGACGGGAAGGGCTTCAAACTTTACCCTAGACACAGTGACCACCTCTATGGAATGAAATCTCTTCAGTATTGAGCATCATGAATACACTAGATGGATGGATACTTTCCTATGCATGACAATGAGACAGAGAGAGATTCACAGTTCCATTAGTTGAATGTAGCAATCTCTAAAGGAGCAACTATTATGTGTAATAAATGGACGGATTCAGTTTTCCTATTTTTGTGCAGGAGGCCCAGGAGGACGGAGATTCACAGCTGCACCGGCACAGCAAGCCTTGGTTAGGGACACATTCAGTGCAGCACACCAAGCATACATCATGAACACTAGTCATAAAACAACTTGATACAAAGACTGATGTATCGTCATTGCACAGTTAATAAAACTTGAAGTGGCTAAACCTAACTTCCACCTGTCTGGTTTGCCATACCATTTCTTTCAAATTTTTACTATAAATATGATTTCATAATACTATTGTTCAGGAAGTGCTGTCCAAAATTCCTATAGCATTTATCTGCTATAGAGCAATACACCAATTTCATCACATGGCACTATCACACAAAGGTTCAGTTCTGACTCGTCAAGGAGAGTGGATCCCTTACACCAAACAACAAAAAACTTTTTTCGTAATTGAAGAAAACTCGTTTATCAAAATTCATGGTATTTTCCTTGGTATCACGTTGGGGAGTGTGCATATAGACATCCGGATCACACACCTCCCTGACGGCCTACACATCTACCAACAAGGATGAGATTCATGAACGAATATCTTACGTTACCAATTCCTTGATGGTACAGCTCCTTCACTACCCTGGGAGCCCATACATGTTTGAGGGACAATCCTCCTGTAACTCACTAGTAATAACTGCAGGCAGGGGACCAAGGCAGGAGCAGCAGCCCGCCACTCAGTGTTGCAGCCACCACCTGCACCCTGCCATCCCTGACAGCACCAGCAGGGTCACCAGGGGCAGTCTAGGGTGTGTCACGGGGGCAGAGTTGCAGCCATTCTTGTCATTGCAGGTGCAGTACTCAGTGTGAATGTTGAAGGTGCCGGTGCGGTAGATGCAGTAACGCTCATCCCCACCCACCCCAGCCTCTCCAAGCCGAGCACAGTCCCTCTTGTACCGCCAGTGACCATTCACTGCAGGGGAAAATGAGGTTGAGAGTAAAACAACAGGCAAGTTAGTTGCATTACTGTTAATATGTACCTTCAGATGCTAAATATTGTATTAATCTTTAAACCTTAGGAAAAATTTTATAAGCAGCAAATCATGACATGAAGTTTTGGTCACTGAGAATTCGTGATGGCAAGTTATCATTTCTACAGAGGGCAATTAGCTTACTAAGGAGGATAGAATCTTAACCTAAGATTATGAGAACAAACTTAAGACAAACTTCATGCCCTGCTTCTGAATATACCAAGAAAAGATCAATTAAGAGAGAGAGAGAGAGAGAGAGAGAGAGAGAGAGAGAGAGAGAGAGAGAGAGAGAGAGAGAGAGAGAGAGAGAGAGAGAGAGAGAGAGAGAGAGAGAGAGAGAGAGAGAATGGGGAGAATAAAGAGATTGACATAAGATGAACTGTTGCTCTCTCCCTCCTTGCTGCTCACCTTTCATGCGAATCTTGCGACACATGGTGGCCGGTATCCCCCTGAGGTGGGGCAGATCCTCCTCCAGGCTGCAGTCCTTGGGGTTGGCGGTGGAATTGTCAAATGGGTCGCTGCAGAAAGGGTCCAGCATGCTATTGCAGAACCAACATTTTATCCCTGGAAATGCAAAAAAAAAATCTTAATTTGGATAGTAATTACATGAATCATATATAATAAGTCTGATAACGGTAAGTTTATGACATCCACGTTTATGATCATTGATAGTCAAAAATTATAATTAATTAAATAGATAGATTTAAATGAGGACTAAAAGTTCAGGATACTTGGAACCACGTGTATTGGTCGTAACTGCATAAATACACACCCCTACCCCAAATGAAAATAAAAAAAGTGATTTTGCCAAAAAAAAACAAAGGTACCAGGAACTCTCGCCGCCGTCAGCGAGACGAGGCAGAGAGCCGTTCAACTTTTCACGTCGGCAAGTGTTCCTATTTTCGGTGACAGTTCCAGTTTTATATCTTGATATATTACAGTACCCAATATATAAATCTAATCAACTTTTACCAGTGTTTCTGCATTCAGGGATTAAATACCAGCAATAACTTGATTAGTTAGGTTAGGCTACGTAACCAATGTCCAGGTTAGGTTAGTGAACTACCGCGGGAGTCTAGGGGGCACCGTAACTACTGTCCCTGTATTGTATTAAACTGCAGTTTTATAACGTTTTAATAAATAATCCCATAAATGAGATACCCTTTATTCTCCCTTTTCAACAATTACAAGTGGAACTGTCGCCGAAAATTTCCACGTCGGGAAGTGTTCCACAGTCGGCGAGTTCTCAGTTGGTGTTTCGGCGAGAATTCCGCTCGGCAAGTTCCATAAACCAAAACAAATATGAGATTGTTAATAAAATGCTCTTTTTCTGCACTAAATACCTGATTACTAAGCATATTCCAATCGCCTATCACCTTCCTTGTAAACCAGTATCTCAATCTCTTTTTTCAAACTACATTTTTCCAGCTTGAATCCGTTACTTCTTGTTTTATCCTGACCGGAAGAATCTTTCCTACATCTCCCTCCTTCCTCAAGAGTGTTATTTACGCCCCTAAAGCCTTAGCAGCAGTCCTAAGGGTGGACAATTTTACCTTCTGTCGTGACGGCTAAATACAGGAGCCCGAAGAGTAGCAGGGTGAACGTCCTGCACACAAACATGTTGCTGGGTAAACCTTCCCGGACCGCGCCCAAACACACAATTCCTTCCTTTCTGTGTCGCTACCAATCATTTCGTACGTCCTCCTTCTGTTTCATTTCCTTTTCCTTTATTTTCTTCTTTCACTTTGCTTTCTTCACTTCACTTCAACTGCTATCATTTTATTATTGCATTCATCTGCACTCCTTAACTACCTTTAGTATTGATTTTTTTCAGATTTAAACCCTTCAAATATCTATGAAACGTTGGTTGGTTTTTGTTTGGAGAGGGGAATGTGGAAGAAGCAAAAAGAACAATCAATTGACAACAGTTTTTGGATGACCAGAGAAAATAAGAAGAAAGAAAAAGAAAGAAACTAATAAGATAGAATAAGAGAAGCAAACTAATTAAAGACCCAGACAGCAAGAAGAAACACGTCAGGGAGTGCCGTTAAAAAAGGCCTGACTCCCGACCAACAACTGAACTGAACTGAACAGGTACTACAAAGTGAGGGGAGAGACGAACGTATTTTCCCCTCTCTTGCACTTCCACCATTACAGACATTCACAGATCCCTTTATAACTGAAAAAACGTTAGTACAGTAGAAGAGAAATGCCACTCCTCTCCACCTTCAACAAACGTTTTTGGGTGGTTTGGGGAGGAAAACGAAATTCAGACAAGCCCCACTCCATCCCCCCTCCGTTACGAACCCCACTCCATCCCCCCTCCGTTACAAACTCCACTCCATCCCCCCTCCGTTATAAACCCCACTCCATCCCCCCCTCGATCCGTTACAAACCCCACTCCATCCCCCCTCCGTTACGAACCCCACTCCATTCCCCCTCCGTTACAAACTCCACTTCACCCCTCTCCGTTATAAACCCCACTCCATCCCCCCTCCGTTACAAACCCCACTCCATCCCCCCTCCGTTACAAACCCCACTCCATCCCCCCTCCGTTATAAACCCCACTCCATCCCCCCTCCGTTACAAACCCCACTCCATCCCCCCTCCGTTACGAACCCCACTCCATCCCCCGTCCGTTACAAACCACTCCATCCCCCCTCCGTTACGAACCCCACTCCATATCCCCCGTCCGTTAATTACAAAACCCCCTCCATTACGAACCCCACTATTAAACCCCGCTCCATATCCCCGTTACAAACTCCACTCCATTCCCCTTTCATTATGAACCCCACTCGACATCCGCCCCTCCGTTACGAACCCCACTCTACATTGCCCCATCCATTAGGAACCCCACTCCATCCCCCCTCCGTTAGGAATTCCTCACTCCATCCCCAAATTTCAGACCCTGCTGGCATTACTTACTTAGTTTACTTAGTAGAATTTCGCCTCCCAGGGCGCAGCTAAGGTGGGCCTCCGCTGTGGCCAGGCAGCTCCGCTTCTCTGGTGGTGTGGTGGCACGCCAAAGAGTTGCTTCCGGTGCTGGGGTAGCCTGGTGTTGGGGGCTCGTCAGGCACTGATGCCAACCATTTGTCCAGCTGATGCTTGAAGGAGTCAGTGGATACTCCAGTCAGCTCCCTGATGGCCTTTGGCACAGCATTGAACAAACGAGCCCCATTTCTTGTAAATGAGTTATGTACTACTGTTGCTACTCTTTGAGTGGTGGCTTGTGTTCTCCTGATGTAGCACAGTCGACCTTTCCTTGGATGATGGTTTATTTGCAGGCCTACGTCAGGTACCAGTGTCTCTAGGGTCTTCCACACATAGATTACTAGGTACCTCTCACGTCTTCTCTGCAGGGAGTACAGTCTACGGTGGCGTAGACGCTCCCAGTAATCCATATGCTGGGAGTCCCAGATTTTACTGGTGAAGGACCTCTGTAGAGCTTCCAATTTTACTATGTCCCCTTTCTTGTACGGCGACCAGGGGCGGCATTTTGGAACACTACAAAGACCATCTTAGGGGACTAAGACCATCTTAGCGCTAGGTGGACATTTTCGGAAGCAAAGTTCGCTCCGCCTAAGACAGTGCAGCGAGTGTAAACTAAGGCAGGGTTGGGGTCGTCTTAGCCCGCAATTTTCTCCGTCACCATAACAACAATGGTTATATTATTGGTTATATATTATATATTTTAGACTGTATATAGTATATTAGGCTGTATAATAACTATGTATATATATATAGGTGTGGGCTATATATATACTATATATATAGGGGTGGGCTGGGCGGAATAGATATGATTTGCGACAGAAACGGTTAGCAGATTAATTCTAAACATATCAAAACACACCAGAAAAAAAGTGTCGTTATTCACGATAATATCACATACTGGCTATGATATGTGTGTGGAGGATGAAAAGGGGGAAGGAAGAGGAGGGAGAAGAAATAATAGAAGAAAAAAAAGGAGACAGACAGAGACAGAGACAGAGACAGAGAGAGAGAGAGAGAGAGAGAGAGAGAGGAGGAAGAGAGAGAGAGAGAGAGAGAGAGGAGAGAGAGAGACTCCCTCGGCGTGTACACTGCACTGTGACTAGCAGAAATACATATCTGGCAACTCAAGGAGAAGGAAGAGGAGGGAGAAGAAATAATAGAAGAAAAAAAAGGAGAGAGAGAGAGAGAGAGAGGAGAGGAGAGAGGAGAGAGAGAGAGAGAGAGAGAGAGGAGAGAGAGAGGGGAGAGAGAGAGAGAGAGAGAGAGAGAGAGAGAGAGAGAAGAGGAGAGAGAGAGAGAGAGAGAGAGAAGGGAAAGAGAGAGAGAGAGAGAGAGAGAGAAGAGAGAGGAAGAGAGAGAGAGAGGGAAGGAGAGAGAGAGGAGAGAGAGAAGAGAGAGAGAAGGGAAGAGAGAGAGAGAGAGAGAGAAGGAGAGAAGAGAGAGAGAGAAAGAGAGAGAGAGAGAGAGAGAGAGAGAGAGAGAGAGAGAGAGAGGAGAGAGGGAGAGAGAGAGAGAGAGAGAGAGAGAGAGGAGAGAGAGAGAGACGAGAGAGAGAGAAGGAGAGAGGAGAGGAGAGAGAGGAGAGAAGGAGACTCGGCGTGGTATACGTATTTCCCGCCAAATACAGACTTGTGTCGCGCGCGCTGATTGGTTAGGTGGCACTAAGAAGGGTTGGCCTTCTGTCCCCTTACACGAGGCTAAGATGACGCCCGAAAATGCTTTCTTAGTAATCTTCTTGGCCCGGTATAACTAAGTCGGTCTTAGGACGCTAAGAGGGTGTAGTTTAGAGCCCCTTCCAAAATGCCGCCCCAGAGCTGGCAGCAATACTCCAGTCTGGGGAGGACGAGGGCCTTCCATAGTGTTAACATGCAGGTCCTCTCCCTGGTGTGAAAGGTCCTGAGGATCCACCCGGTCAATTTCTTGGCAGTGTTTGATATGTTGATTATTTACATTAGATTAGATTAGTTGATTATTTACATATATGCATTAGTGGCATATTTTGCGCCCTTAATTTGTGTGAGTTTGCATATCTTTCGTACAGTTTTCTTGGTGAATATATATGTCTCTTTTAGAATAAACAGTACCTACCTGTATTTAAGTTTCTGTTAATTGAGTTACTCGATTAATACTAAAATCGGGTGAAAGTTTAGTGTTGATTCAAGGTTTGCAGCCTTCACAACGGACGCATTGCGATTTGTGTGACGTCTGTCAAGAAAGAGAGAGAGAGAGAGAGAGGACAACAAAACTGTCAACAAGTCAACAACACAACAGCTGTTTCTAGATGGGTTTTCCCCCCTCCCCCCTTCTCCATGCCACTCTTTCTCCTGCTGGCGTAGACGAGTGTAAGGTTGTCAGTGGGGCCATGGAAGGAGCTAAGGTAAGGAGTGGAGACGTGTGTTAATCTCATCATTAGTGTACAGTATATTATTGTGTTGATTGTTGCATCATTCATCACTCATTCCGTATATATTTACCGGGCGAGTCTTGGAGTCTAGTCATGGATGATAGGAAGCGTGTATTGTAAAGCATGTATAAGCGTGTTATATTGGTCTATACTCATGCCTTCTTCCTTGGAATTCCCTTGAGGTGATAAATGAATAGGTAAATATTCCCCAAATGAATATCCTTTGGGTTGTACTGCAGTTTAATGCATTACAAGGCACGTAGTTATAAGATCATCCACTTGTAGATCTGACAATTTGCAGCATTTTTAATGCTTACAACATCTGTTGGAAAAATGAAAAATAACAAAAGGGGGTCTGGGAGGGCGACCCCCCAGCGAGGTTAGCTAAGTTACATATTCAATGCCCAGGCTAGGTTAGTTAACTAGCGGGGAGGGTCTGGGAGAACGCAGGCCCCCAGCCTGGGGGTGGGCCCCCAGTTATATCAGGAGGGTATTGGTCTATTCACCTGGGAGTATTGTACTAAACTGCATGCAGTTTTACCATTGTATATATTTGACAATTATGATAATTTATGAAGCTCCTGAAATTCCTGTTTTGGCCTTTTTGGTGTTGTCTTATTGTCACATTATTATTGATAATTCTTAAGAACCACAACTCCACCCCCCATCTTCCTCTCCTCCCTGTGGCCACCAAGCTTGGGGGCTGGTGGGAAACAAGGGTTTTAGATTGAGGGAGACAAATACAACTGATTTCCCCAACAATTTGTGCAGCAAGTAAGCGGTGGGGCCACTCTAAACCTTTACAAACATACATCAAAATTATAATTCTTGCGTCAGCTTAAATATCATGAAGATTGGCATGGAGTTCTAGTTCTTAAGATTTGCCTTATCTATCATTAATTAAAAGTAGCAGTTAGACCAAACTAATCACCATAAAATTCACAGGACCTACAGAACATATACCATTATTATTTAGGTTTTTCATTAGGTAGGTATACCATATAAGAATTATATAATGTATGTCACACGTCAGGGTTCTACTGCAGTTCAAAGCATTACAAGGCACGTAGTTATAACAGTCCTCAACTTATAGATCTGACAATTTGCAGCATTTCTAACTCCTACAACACCCGTTGGAAATGAAAAATAACACAAGTGAGGGTCTGGGGGGGCGACCCCCCCCCCAGTGAGGTCAGGTCACGTAATCAATGGCCAGACTAGGTTAGTTAACTAGGAGGGTGTCTGGGGGGCGCAGCCCTTCCGTTGTGCCAGGAGAGTGTTTGTCAATAGTGAGTATTTTTACTGAACTGCAGTTTTACCTACGTCAGAAAGAAAATAGCATAAGGTGTGTGCAGATGGACATATTTAATTATTTAATTAACCACCTACTTGGTCACTTTCAGATGTACATCAGCAGGTAGTTTCTTGGTTTGTCGAGGTAATCAGCCATGAAGCCAGCCAGTGTTGTCAGGTATCCAGTCCCAGGTGAGATCCTCAATTCATTCACCTGTCTGATCCTACCGCATGACTTGTGTAAGATCTGTAGAGTAAGAAACAAAATAGAGGAATGTTTAGTAATTTGTCCAAATCTTTATGATAATGAATGTGCTAGAAATAAATGTCCATGTAACATCTTTGCATTTTAGTATCTACATATCTTGTGCTATTTTAGTTAATGTAAAAAACCCAACATGGTTTCTGTAGTGAATTTGATCTCCTTTTTCATATATCATTGTTCCTCCTCCATGTAAATTTTTTTTTCTTTTTCTGAGCTACTGTTTTTGATAAGCTGTGTGCTTCCATCTGACTATCCTGCTGTTTATGTTACCAATGAGCCATGGAGCATAGGTGGGGTATATAGATGGAGATGTCACCCCACCATCAGGCACTCACCTCACCTGTGTCTCTCCGCCAGGTGTGACCTTACACCGGGCTGCAGCGGGCCAAAGGTCTCAGGGGGATGGGGAGGAGCAGACACCGGCACCCTCACACGCCTCCCCTGAAACCACTAAGGTCCTCATGCAGGCATCCCCTAAACCCCCTAAAGCCTTGAAGGAGGTGAGGCATGAGAAGGAAAAGGTGAAGGTGGAGGAGCGAGATGAGGATAAGGGCACCAAACCAGTCCCTGTCCCTCCCAGAATACAGGATCAGGGACACAGCTATGGGAACAATAAATCAGTGCAGGACAACTTACCAGAGATCATGGAGATTGCCAGCAAGCTCACCAAAGTCTCCATCATGTCCACCCCAGATTCCCAACTGCTCAATGCGGCACCGAAGGACTTGAACACAAAAAAGAAAATCCTCCTCCACCCTAAACTTGTCACTCCCGTAGCAGCAGGGAGAGGCGGCAGCAGCAGAACAGCAGCAGCAGGAGCGAGGCTGAAGGGGAAGCGAGACCCCAGGTTTGTGCCCTATGAGCCGTACAAAGGGTGTGTCAAGCCAATCCAGCCGAAGAAGAAGAAAAAGAAGAGAATCCATTGTAAACGGCGGAGTGGTGACAAGGCGGAGGTGGAAGGAGAGGGAGGAACGGCAACCCTGGAAGGTGATGAGGGAAGTCCGGCATTGAGTCAAGATGCTGAGCGCCGAAATGCTGAAAAGGTACTCGTTCTTCTTTTTTGTTCTGCTAAACTCATGTACTCTCTCTCTCTCTCTCCCTCCCTCTCCCTATATGTGCACCACAGTTAGACTCTTAACTTTTAAATCACATTCACATCAATCCTTTATGTTTTATCTCCTTGTATATTTGTTTTTCAATGAGTAACTATCTCTGGGCATAGTTTTGGCATCCTGAAAGCTCATTTATTGAAGATGACTGATTCCGAATGATTATGAACATGTTTTTTCCCATCACAAATTGTCCATACTACCCCAGTCACCTCAACTTTATCATGGCATACATATCTTCCTTTCCTCTCACTTTATATTCCTCACTACACACACCTATTTTGCAGCATATTTTCCACATTGTTCATCCTTTTATTGCTCTCGACTCTTCCCTCACTCCCTCTTGTAGCTTCCTTATTTTTCTTATGTTCTTATGCTCATCCCTGTGTTGGCTGCAGCTGAGCATCCTGGTGAGGGACTTTGAGAGGGAGCGTTCGTCATGGGAGGAGCGACTGTCCTCCCTCGCCACTGACCGAAAGACCCTCGAGGAGCAGATGACATCCATGAAGAAGGACAAAACTAACCTTGAGAGTCAGCTTAAGGTTCAGTCACAGGTAAATAATTTTAAAAGAGTCAGCTTAGCGTTCAGTCACAGGTAAATCATCTAAAGAGTCAGCTTAGCGTTCAGTCACAGGTAAATCATCTTAAGAGTCAGCTTAGTGTTCAGTCACAGGTAAATCATCTTAAGAGTCAGCTTAGTGTTCAGTCACAGGTAAATCATCTTAAGAATCAGCTTAGTGTTCAGTCACAGGTAAATCATCTAAAGAGTCAGCTTAGTCTTCAGTCACAGGTAAATCATCTAAAGAGTCAGCTTAGTGTTCAGTCCCAGGTAAATCATCTAAAGAGTCAGCTTAGTGTTCCGTCCCAGGTAAATCATCTAAAGAGTCAGCTTAGTGTTCAGTCCCAGGTAAATCATCTAAAGAGTCAGCTTAGCATTCAGCCACAGGCAAATCATCTAAAGAGTCAGCTTAGCATTCAGCCACAGGCAAATCATCTAAAGAGTCAGCTTAGCATTCAGCCACAGGCAAATCATCTAAAGAGTCAGCTTAGCATTCAGCCACAGGCAAATCATCTAAAGAGTCAGCTTAGTGTTCAGTCCCAGGTAAATCATCTAAAGAGTCAGCTTAGTGTTCTTAGTGTTCCATCACCTCCACCACCACCATCACCACCACCACTACCTCCTACAGGTCAACACGGAGCTCAAGAGGCTGCTGGTGGCGTCGGTGGGGGAGGAGGTGCAGGGGCGTGTACAGTGCCTGACGGAGGACAAGGCACGCATGGCTGGGATGATCCGCCGATACTCCGAGAAGGTGGATCGCGATTATGAGGAGAAGGAGCGCATCGGCATACAGTGTGACGTGTGGAGGTCAAAGTTCCTCGCCAGCAGGTGTGTTCTTGTACTTGTATCAGTCGTCACTTCAATAGAACACTGCTATAAGAATGTATGTAGTTGCTACGGGGAAATGATATAATAAAGCCAATAGGTAGGTATGGGTGATAAAGGATTGGAATGGACTCAGTAGACAGGTAGTTAGTGCGTAGGCAATAGGGAGCTTTAAAAGGAGGCTGGATAATTTCATGGATGGGGATGAAGGGTGGATGTAGGTAGTGTTAAGTAACAGGCACTACCTCGTGTAGGTCTCGCGGCCTTTAGTAGCTTCCTTATTTTCTTATGTTCTTATATGAATAACATCACCACTTGTCTGGCCTCCTAGCTTGATGACTTGGTAATAGTAATTGATCCAAACTGTACATATTGTTTTGTCAGTGTGAAGAGAAGCACTTTTTGTTGCTCTTCTCTGCCACTCAAGCATCAACAGATAGTGTGCACGAGTTGTATTTTGCTGCCTTTCATCTGTGACATCCTTCTCTTCTTTCCTTGTATGTGTTGTTCATCATTTCCTTCGTTCTATTTTTGCCTTTATACTTTACCGACATCCTTTGGCTCCTCCCTCTTCTTCTATCTTCTTTCAGCACATAGATCCTATATTTTTTAACAAATATTTTTCCAACAGTTGTACATCTTTTATTCTTCTTTATTTGCACCTGCTGTTTCTTGCTGTTCCTTCTATATTTGCCCCCTTTTTATCTCTCCCTCAGCATTTCTTCCTTATCCTCCTGTTACTTATACAATTTTCTATTATTTCGCATCATATTCCTCACATTTTCTCAGCATTTTTTCCTTATTCTCATTTAAGTTTTACAATTTTCTGTCATTTCGTATTTATTCATCCCCTTTTTATCTCTCTCTCAGCATTTCTTCCTTATCCTCATTTAATTTTACAATGTTCTGTCATTTCGCATCATATTCCTCACATTTACAGGAACTATGAAGGTCTCACGGCCTCTTGTAGCTTCCTTATGTTCTTATGTTGTTATTCTCCCTGGTCTTGCAGCATGTTGGTGGATGATCTGGTGGGGATGCGCGTGGGTCTGGGTCGCAGGCTGGAGGACGCAGAGGAGGCGCTGAGGGTGCTGCTGGCGGAACACGACCTGGCGCGGCAGCACACCCTCAACATGTACAGGTCAGCATGTACTCAAACTCGCTGTTTGATGTCCTAGATGCAGTGTTGTAGAAGTCATGTTATACCTCAATGCAAGTCAAGGTTCAGTGTTATCGTACATGTTTTCTGTATGCGGAAAAGGTTTGAGTTCCTGGAGCCATCGTGATCCTCTACTGTTGAGAGGTCATTGGCTGGGGTCAGGTCACAGTATCTATTGACTTGTTAGACTTATGTATAACCTAATGGCAAATTTTTGTTTTCATAGTTACTTGTGTTTTGTTGGGGTTGGTAATATCATCGATGCAGTTTGATCCACGTTCCACATTGCCTTGATTTTTTTTGTCAGTCACTATACTCGCCGCACGTCAAGTTGATGAAAATGTGGCCCCTTCACTCCCCCCTTCCGAATGCACAGGATTGGCTGAGGTGTTGGGTGTTGGGTGAGAATGCCTTACTCCAAGTTCCGCCCTAAAGCCCCCAACACTCGGCACCTTAGCCAATCCCGTGCACTTGGAAGAGGGGAGTGAGGGGCCCTCCATTTTGTTTCACAGCCTCTTGTAGCTTCATTATTTTGTTATGTTCTTATGTTATGCCCCCAGGATGAACAAACAACTGCGGGAAGCCTTTGACCCCCTGGCAGTGCAGAGTGGCGGTCTTCCCCCTCTTGCTTCGGCCGATCTGGTCACCCTGGCTGTGGAGGGGGACGTGTTGGCTGAGACTGTGAGGAACCGGCTGTTGGGGGAGCTGGGGCGTTCCGTCGGGTGCAGCCTTTCCCTTGATGGCCTGGAGAGCTCAACCCCTGGGCAGAAAATCGCCTCACAGGTGTGCCCCTAGGAAAGGTGCTTTGGATTTAGTTTTTGTGCGCTTTTTAAACGAGCTCCCGCACTTACAAACATAATTACGTCTTGGGATTTATACTCGATTAAAAATGTGTGTAGTTTTTGTGCGCTTTAGTACAGGACTTCCCGCACTTACATACATATTTAGTTCCTAGGATTTATACTTGATTCTAAATGTGTGTAAGTGTAACATTACTCATGATACTGAATACTGTACTAAGACTAGTAAAAAAAAGATATGCACAGTACATGCCCATTAACTCTACCTTCGATGGCAGTGCATCGGAGGACAAAGGGGGGCGGCATGAGCCTCAAATCACAGGCGTCACAATAAAAATCCTGCCTGCGCCACCACTGGCGAGGGCCAACCATCACAGCTCTCGAGTGAGCCTCCAGGGCCTACCATCCCAACTCTGGAGGTCACTGCCTACAGGCGCTATACACAGCGCGCCAAAGCATTGTTCGCGACATCATAACACAGCGCTTCCATACGGGAATTCAGAAAATGTACTCTATGGCAGCCTACTGACTTCCGAGAGAGATATCTTACATATGGCAGCTTGTTTAAGGCACGGGCAGTCCATCAAGACCGTTGAGGAATGTTCAGATGCCACTTGTCAATTATAGACGAAGCATTTAAAAAAGTATCGCCTTCCTTCCCGCGAGTAATATGAACAGACGCGCATTGGTATAAATATCATTATTTGCATAATGAGTGGCAAGAAAGACCCAACAAAGGAGCAAATTAAAGTTATTGTATCTCTACACAAGGCAGAGAGACCAGTGGAAGAAATATCAAGGATTGTGGATGTTACGAGGAAATGTGTGCATAAGTGGGTGGAATGTTTCACGGTGGGTTGGCGGTGTCGCGGCAGCCGCGACACCAGAACATTATAAGTGGCCAGGGCGAGGATGTAAAACCTCAGCAAGCACCCTAAATGTCATGAAACGTCAAGTGGATGCCCATCCTCAATTAAGAGCAAGAAAAATATTGCGATATGACTTTTACATCCTCGCCCTGGCCACTTATAATGTTCTGGTGTCGCGGCTGCCGCGACACCGCCAACCCACCGTGAAACATTCTACCCACTTATGCACACATTTCCTCGTAACATCCACAATCCTTGATATTTCTTCCACTGGCCTCTCTGCCTTGTGTAGAGATACAATAACTTTAATTTGCTCCTTTGTTGGGTCTTTCTTGCCACTCATTATGCAAATAATGATATTTATACCAATGCGCGTCTGTTCATATTACTCGCGGGAAGGAAGGCGATACTTTTTTAAATGCTTCGTCTATTGACAAGTGGCATCTGAACATTCCTCAACGGTCTTGATGGACTGCCCGTGCCTTAAACAAGCTGCCATATGTAAGATATCTCTCTCGGAAGTCAGTAGGCTGCCATAGAGTATATTTTCTGAATTCTCGTATGGAAGCGCTGTGTTATGATGTCGCGAACAATGCTTTGGCGCGCTGTGTACGTAGGCATAAATGTATAGAAACAAAACCAACAAAAAAACAATACCCCAATATATTTCTTTTAGGCATAAGGTCTTCTCCTAAACATGTTCGATGGCATTAAACTCAGAGAACCTCGTACACAAAAATACCGAGTGCACGGCCTAAATATACATCCTAAATATGCAATAATGCTCAACAGTATATTTTACCTGCTTTAAATGCCTCTGCTATTACTATCACCACTGGCTCAGCTCTTACATTTCTGAGACTTGGTTGGGGTGATCAAATATCTGTGAAAACAAAACAATTAGTCTTTAAGGACAGGTTTGTTGGCATCTCTGAGAGAATGTAACTTCAATGTCTGTAAAGTAGGGCAGTTCTTGTATATCTATTTTTTCTTCATGTTTTTTTTGCTTCTGTTCATCTTTTATTTTTGAGCATTAGTTTTTTTTATGTAAGTGTTTCCATGGTGTGTTCTCCCATACTTCATGTTCTGTCTGTGTGTCTGTCATGTGCTTGTCTGTGAGAGGTGCTGAATATTGATCTATTCACCCCTGTCTGTCTGTGTTGTCTGTGAGAGGTGCTGAATATTGATCTATTGACCCCTGTCTGTCATATCTGTTAGTCTGTCTGTCATGTGCGTGTATGAGAGAGGTGCTGAAAATTAATCTCTTCACCCTTCTCTCTCTTTCTGTCCACAGTTGGTGAATCAGCTGGATGGGCTGCGAGGGGAAGGGGAGGCTGTGTCAGGGGGAGGAGGTGAAGGCGGCAGCAGGGGCGAGTGCAGCACCGTGTGTCCCGGCCGCTCCGCCCTGCTCCACCGCTTCCACCCCAACACCCGCTATGAACACCTCACTGTCAACTGTTGTGCACACTGCAATGGGGAGATCAAGGTGGTGTGAGTGTGTGTCTGAGTGTATATGTGTGTGTGTCCAGTGGCAGATATCAGAGTATTAAGGGAAATAATTTGTTGCATTACTTGTTTTTTTATATTTGGATGTAGGTTTTGTAATTTCTGCCTCATTCTTTCGACTGCATCTTAATTATTTCATTTCGTTCCTATCTTCATCGACTTTTATGTGACTTTCAGGACCTTTCTTTAAACTGAACCACTACTTATAATTATGATATGAGTGAGGATGGTGGTGAGGAAACATGAATGAAGCAGAGTGTTTTGATTTCTCCTACGTTTTGAGTACTGTATTGCCTTCTTCATTCTCTCTGAAGAAAGCAATAGTTGGAATGTAAGAGACACAAAATGCTTCTCCTTCCAAATGTGTTTTCTCACCGCCATCACCATTCATTTGTCTTACTTGTACATTACTTGTATATTCAGGTTGTTTGATACAAAATAATTTATATGGGTGTATTAACCCCTTCACTTCCAGATCTTTCCTTTGCTATAAAAAATTGTATGTTGTCGAGTCATAAAACTACGAAAAGTAACTGAATATACCAAATTAGCTAGTGGACAAGGATACTAAACTGGTCATATCTATTAAATATTGCTTATACAGGGAGGTCCCGTTATACGAGCATTCGGTATACGAGAATCCGATGATACGAGATGTGTAAATTAGGGTCTATTTTCTATATACGAGATCGAAAATCCAATGCTACGACATTCAAACTGGGGTGAGTAAAATTATCAAGTTCAAAATACTCGCCCTACCACTCCCAGTCTGGACAAAGGGGGATTTGGTTGACCCCAGTCAGGTCACCCCTAGCAAGCCGTGACCTGAAGGGTAATTTTGGCGCCAATATGGTTCGTGCGCGGGCGCTGGACAATTTAGTGGTAATTAGCCAGGTGTGCGGCTCCAACCTTGGGACCGCAATCAATGACCTGAAGGGTAATTAAGCATATGGCGCGGCCTGGACCGGTATTACCAAAACTTAATCATAGCTATGACAAATATTAATCATAACTCTTGGATATGATATTTTTATCATACGCCATCTATATTAATAAAAGCGAAAGTGTGTGTGTGTGTGTGGTATAGGTTCCGCCCCGTGGCGGAATCCCATCATATAGGTAGTACAGTGTGGGTAATATAGACGCTGTGTTTGTTGTGTTTGCTATAGTTTATTTTAGCTTGAAAAAAGTTTTTTTTTTTTTTTTTTTTTTTGATGGTCCTGGAACCAAACCAATATTTTACCATTAGTTATGTGTTTCGTTATACGAGATTTCGCTTTACGAGTATGCCAGGTGGAACCTAACTGCTCATATCTTCGGGACCTCCCTGTATTAACTAAAAATCATCTAATGGTACCCAAATTACAATGGAAATTACGTTATGGGCCTCAAGGGGTTAAACAAAGATGATGATGAGAATGTGATGGATGTGAATGTGATGGTATGTATTGGTGGATCTGTGGACCGCTTCCCCTGCGTGATCTGTTGACATGGTAGTGATGCTTCCTGTCCCTTCATTGTGGCCCACTTACTCTTGTTACTGAGGTGAGGCAGTCTCCATGATATTTGATGATGGTTATAAGGAAACTCATGGTTGTGATACAGTCATACAGTTGATGATCTATAACGTTTTTTTGTGTCTGTGGTTAGTGGGATAGGTGGTTGTGTACGGAGATTACCATTTCTATTACTATGTTGTATTACTATTTCTGAGAGATAGAGAGATAGATAGATAGATAGATAGATAGATAGATAGATAGATAGATAGATAGATAGATAGATAGATAGATAGACAGACAGACAGACAGACTTGAGATGAGCGCATTCCACACCAATGGACAAGGACAAGGTCTCCAAGGACAGGAGAAGGGAAGGTTAGGAAATGAAAAGAAAGAAAACGAGAAAAAGTAGTAAAATTAAAGAAAAGAGTTTTGAGTGTGTGAAGTGAAGTGTCTACTTAAACCAGAGAAACAAGATAAATGGTTAATTATTCCACTTAGTGATGCCTGAATCAGTGGGTAATACATTTTGAAGTGGTGCGTGAGTTGTGTTTTGGTACATCAGCATACCATACACTCAGATGAAAACAATGTATCTTCCAGATGTCTGAAGTCTTTGTCGGTCATTTCATGATCTGTTGTATTTAGGTTAAAGTTACATTGTTGTATGAAGTATATTAGTTGGGGTTCAGATTTGCATTTTCATGTATATTCAGAGATTCTTGTTTTCTATGAATTAGTGTATTATCCTAATTACATTCTATTATAGTCCTTTACTGTAATAGTGTTACCTCTGTGGCCACCTTACTTTTCCCACCAATACTGCTCATGTGTAACATCTTCTAAAATGTTTCTCCATTTCATCCACAGTGAAGTATCATGAAATGATTTATACCCTTCCCTGACATATGACTTTAAATGGGGCTGTCCAAGCACCACTTTATCCCCAAACTGTCAATCCCGTGTAGGTACTCAGGCATATTTTTAAATGTCCTTGTCCACCACCTTCCCTTTCAACACCTTCGTGCTCATGTCATTAATGCAAATGGATTACTCCATATGTAGTAAACCCTTGGTTTTACCTCCTCTATATATACCAAATGTAGGCTATAATTTTTTTTTCTTCTGCTAGTCCGGTATACGTGGGGATTTACCGAATTAAGTTTGGTAAATGCGGTGTTCGGTTCGGTGGTGGGCCGGCCGAACAAAATGACGCAGGTCAGTCGACGGCAATGGAAAAAAAGCCGAGCGGGCGTTGCGCGCTGATTAGTCTAGCTTTGTCTGCCCGTTTGTAAATGCCTCCGCCCACGTGCCTCGCCACGTTGAATGAACAACGAACAAAGTTCATTATGGTACGTACACGGAAATTGTCGAAAATAGCGAACTTTCACCACCTCTTATAACGAACAGTTTGTTATATGCGAAAAGTTGGATATAATGTCACCTCCTTACCCCAATTGGTTTGTTAAAGCGAGGGTTTACTGTAAGGGTTGGCACAAGGCTGCCTCCATGCTGACCACTTGCTTCTTCCAGACTGTGTGAGATATAGATGAACAGTATTGGGGTGAACAGCCACTACCCAGAGGTTGTTCCATTCAATAAAGCTTTGTTGTCTTTCTTCAGGATGCCATTGTTGTAAACTAAATGTACAGGTGCATACTGGGAGGAAGCAGTGTAAAACTGTCGTCTCTTTTTTTTTTCTTGTATGTGTTGGCCACATGGCTTCAGTGGAAAATAAAGTTTACTACTTAAGAATGACAGACGGTAACAGCCCAACTGGGACAAACTGAAAGACATACTTGACCATTTAAGTGAGTGTTTGTAGTAGTGTGAGTGCTGACTCAAAATTTTTCATGTCCAGCAACTATTACTACTTAAAGGTTCAGTACCATTACTATTTTTATGCTTGAGCAATATGAAGTTTATATTATTATGTAAAAAAATACTTATGCAAGTTTATACATTACACATATATGTATAACAAATAAAATATTTTATTGATATACGAACATGTTTCAATTATAAAATTAATCATTTTGCAAATCTCAGATTAGTAAGTATTATTTTCTCAAATGTTTCTTTGCCCAAGAACAAAATATCATAAAAGTACTCATCAATGCCCCCACAAGTTTATATTCTGAAGAACACAAACATATTATCCAAATAAAGGTTTCACAGATACTAGATGACTACCTCAGAATAGGCTGGAGATAGCAATGGCTGGATAATTAAGAAAAAAAAAACATCAAAAATTCAACAAAATGAACAAAAATTCAACAAAAATTGAAAAATTCAACAAACCCTCCGGTAAACTGAAGCATAAAGTAATGCCGGACTGAGGTGTTGCAGTTGGCTTAAAGAGCAGTCTTGTTCTGGTTGTGCTAATGGGGAAAAAATGCAATAAAAATCCAAAGGTGGTTCTGAGGACTCATTCTGCCTCCTTGCTGCTGCTGCCACCAATAAATGAATAAGAACAGATACACATACTTGATGACGATGATATCTGTGGATTTTCAAAAGTTTGTAACAGATATTTAAAAATATGCAAAATACTTTATTGACAGTTGCACTGATCATATCAATAACAATTACGAACAATAGAAATACTACTTTTAACACTTGACAAAATGATGGCCAAAAAAAAAAAAAAAAAAATTCTTACAACAAAGTGTGAAAAAAGAAGAGATTATGAAATAATGAGAAAAATGTAGAGCACCAGAAAAGAGACAAAAAGCAGTGTTGGTATCCTTAGAGGAGTCACAGACATACCGAAGCTCACACCTCAGGGGCAAAACAAGTGACCTTTGGAATGTTGTTTTTGACAACGGGGCACCTCAGGCCTCTGAGGTGCCCCTCGGGGGGAGGGGGGTGATGGGTGGCTCGCCCCCGCACCCCTTCGTCCTTGGGGGGGTGACATTTGCTGCCACTGACACCCTTTTTCCCAACTACTGAATCAATATACCTATTAAAATAAACTGCACTTTTACTTCTAAATAGTTGTTGTTTACTGAAGTAAGAAAATATCAATGACCTACATGTTAAGGATCAAATAAATCTATTTGGGCTGATAACACATACATAAAAACATACACATATATCCATTATGTACAACTGCCCTTAATAAAATTTCATTTAAAAATAAACAAATATTAAAGATGGCTCATGTACGGTAGGTCATTTTCTTCACCTTTTCCATTGCAACAAAAGAGTGTGTGAGGGGGGTGGGGGTCGTGAGGCATCGGTGACAGCCCTCCACCGCCCCGCCCCGTCCTGCCGCTACTCCCGCCCAGCCCCCACACGGTCCCGGGGAATCAGGCGCAGCTCCGATCCGTGCTTCAGGAAGACATTGCCTGGGGGAGACAAGAGCACCGGCACATGAGTGAACTGTGGTCAAGACATTTGGGATCTTGGGTTCCTTAAGCAGTGAAATGGATGTCTGGATACAATCTGGAAGAGTTTCGTCTTTACATAAATCCTCTCACAGACTAGTTTCCTACCTTCATTTCTCATTTCACTGGTAATGGTGATGACATATGTAATGAAGATGGTGGTGGTGTGGTGTTGAAGTGATCATTCAGTCAACAGTGTGTGTGTGTGTGCATGTGTGTATGTGTGTTACGTCCTTTACCAAGCGGTCTGGGCTGGGTTTTGATGCGCAAATTGCCGTCGTTCCAGGTGATGATGGGAAAGAGGTGTGCGGCTGGGCGCACTTTTGAAAGCTCACCTCTCTGACGCAAACGAACAACGGCGGTTGAAGGGCTGTTCCAGGACTTGACGCTGCAACCACACTAACGGAGGGAATCATTGAGAGGTTCAGGGACATGAGGCTGAACAAAGAGAGGGAAGAGATGAGATCAACACACAAAGAAGGGAAAGGGGAACAGCGCAAACATAGAGAAAACTGAAAGGAAAGGAGAAGAGGTGATATCGGATGAGAGTAGTGCCCGGACAGCACGACCATGCAGAGACAACGGAGGAATATGATGAGGAAGGGTGGAGGGGGGAGGGGAGGAGAGAGAGAGAGAGAGAGAAGAGAGAGAGAGAGAGAGAGAGAGAGAGAGAGAGATATTCTTGTCCCCAATTACATGTTCAACAACCTTTTCTTGTTCTACACCTTTTCACTCTCAAATTAAAACTGAACGTCAAATTAAAACAACTGAAGTTTAAATTAAAAAAATTGAAGTTTTCAACTAAAACAACTGAAGTTTAAATTAAAACAACTGAAGTTTAAATTAAAACAACTGAAGTTTAAATTAAAACAAGTGAATCTCAAATCAAAACAACAGAATTTTAAATTAAAATAACTGAACTTCAAATTAAAATAACTGAACTTCAAATTAAAATAACTGAACTTCAAATTAAAGAAAAAATTCATCTGTTATATTTTGAAGTTTGTTGTTCAATTGAGAGTGAAAAAGGATAGAAAACCCAGAGAAGAAATATTCTTTCTGCAAACTTTTTTTTACTTTACGTCTCCAAAGTAAAAAACAATTAAATTAAAAAAATGAATCTAAATTTAACAGATAAAGTTAAGCAAATTCAATTTCAATTAAAACATACTGAGTTCGTAATAAAAAACAAGTTAAATTGAAAAAATGCACTTAAATTTAAAAAAATTGAATCTCAAAAAAAGCACTAAGTTTTGCATTTAAATTTGAACCAAAATTGAATAACCTAGTACCATTCATCACTTTTGTATACGGAAACTTGTCACAATTACAAAAAGTTGTATTCACATTAAGAAACAAACTATCAAATATGAAATTAGTTTCGTTTTGTGTCATTTTAAGTCATTTGTTCAAAGGAAAGCTAGGTGAAATAATAAAACCCGAGTAGAAGTAAAAAAAATGTCTTCTGCAAAACTTTTTCTTATTTTTGACCAGATAGCTGATAAATGTCCTCCAAGAAGTATAATAATGTATTCGCTCAAATAAGCAACAACGAAGTGAAGATACATTTTTTTTTAAAATAATTGTTAATATAAGTATATACATATGATATTATACAAAATATATTAATATAATATTGTACTTCGCTCAACGGTTAAAGTGAATGAACGCGTTCAACGCACGCTTTAAGATTTAATAAAATTAAAAATTATTTGGATGCATGCTCAAAAACGTCATTGTCTATGGCAACTACAGTAACGATTGGCGCTCAAAGTGTTCTTTGCACGTGAAAGGTTTAAAAAAATGAACTCAAAACATAAGAAATTTGAGTGCCAAAACATTTAATGCCATAGTGCCAAAAAATTTGAGTGTCAAAATTTTTGGGTGGCAAAAAAGTTTGAGTGGCAAAAAATTGAGTGCCAATTTTTTTTTCAGTGGCAAAAGAATTTGAGTGCCATTTTTTTTGAGTGCAAAAATATTTAGTGGCAAAAAGTTTTGAGTGCCAAACATTTTTGAGTGCCAAACATTTTTGAGTACCAAAAATGTTTGAGTGCCAAATATGTAACTTTTGTTTTCTTTTGTATAACTACAGTATGTGTACTAACATACACGGAATAGCTATACGTTACTTCATCCTGTGTTGCTTTATCTATGTAGTATGCTGTGTAAAAATATTTAAAAGAATGTTATTTCTTTTCATAAATATTTTTTCCCCTCTTCCCTTTGCTGGCAGCACTCTGGTAAAGATAAGAAAAAGTTTGCAGGAAGAAATATGTTACTTTTCTGGGGGTTTTCATAATACACCTTTTCACTCTCAAATTAGAACAACAGAACTTCAAAATAAAATAAATGAATTTCAAAATATAATAGATGAATTTTCTTTTAATTTGAAATTCAATTATTTTAATTTGAAGTTCAGTTATTTTATTCCGTTATTTTAATTTAAACTCAGTTGTATTAATTTAAACTTCAGTTGTTTTAATTTGAGATTCACTTGTTTTAATTTGAAGTTCAGTTGTTTTAATTTGAGTGAAAAGGTGTAGTCGGCACATTCTGGCTTCTGTGATCATCAAGGATTCCAGAAAAGGTCAGGTGACACTTTGACATTGGTCCCTTCTGGCTCATCATTTGTTCCACATCTTATAAAGTTTCCTCCAAGGGGTTGCAACTGCAGGAACCTCTAAATGCTCCTGTTTATGCATTTTGACCCACCAATTACATTCCACATTACAGTATGTACTCTCACTCTCCCTTCTTGTTAAATTTCCTAGCATCTTGTCCTACCGTTCAATACAGGCCTTCCATTCAAACACAAACACCTACTTTTCGTTAATGGCATTCTCTTTATTCATTAGGTGATTAAGCTGTAACAGACCGTTCGACAGACATTCCTTCACACCTACTGAACACTCCAAACTGGCTTCCATATACATTAGTAACTGTCACACCACAAGTACATAATATTCAAGTAATCAAAGTAATATTCCTTGTATTCAATTCATCAGTAGACATTCACACTCACGGTAACTAAAGGTAATTGAGATAGCGAAATAGAAGCTTAACCCTTTCACGCCCAGATCTTTCCTTTGCTATATAAAATCATCCGTTTTTAGCCATAAAATTACGAAAGGTAACTTAATCTAATGCTAAATGTATATACTAAAGAGGTCGCATCTATAAAATATTACTTATATTCATTAAAATTGTCTAATGGCCTCCCTAAATTACAATGGAAATAACGTTCTGGGCCTCAAGGGTTAACATCCTGGTCAGAAGGAAGATGGGAAGCTTGATTCTGCCGAGTATTGCATGACATCTGGTGCCACCATTCACTTCCTCCAATAAGAGTAAAGCCAAGAATTGAAGACAACATTATTGTTCTTCAGTGGTATCTAAATAACTCAAAATGATACATATGATATCCATTACATTCAAGAAGTATATTACTGTACTGGTTCAAGAAAACTGAACATTACACTCCTGATGGCGAGAAGCATAAAAACTAAACTATCAATACAATTCATGAGAGGGAATAGTCATAGTATTTACCTGTATTCTCCACATTTCTTCTCCAAGTACGCAATTTCATTCTTTTACATGAATGGACTACTCAACTGACTTTACTGACTACTCAAAGGCTACATATTCTCAAAAAACCCTGCCAAGTTATTATAAAAAAACCACATTAATCTTTCAGTTTCTTATAATCCTCTGTAACTGTAATCCTTAATTATAGTATATATATTGAGTCAACAAGAAAAGAAGTGTATAACAAAAATATCAATCTTCTTTCACATTCTACTTCCATAAAAATTAAACCATCCTTACGCGACTCACCATAAACTGACGCAAACAGGTTAAGATCCATAAAAATCATCATATTGGAAGGAGAAAAGCTAAGATACACACACACACACACAGACACACAGACAGACACACACACACACCACACACATGTACAATCAAGTGGACCACCAGCAGATCCTAAACACAGAGAAGTGAAAACCTGTAACTGTTTCTGTATTTCAACTTGCACAGGGGGGAGCAAACAGGTCATTTTCCCCTCTCCCCGGATCAGGCCTTTTATCAGGGGAACAAAAGATACTTAAATTTCAACTTTCAAGGGTAATGCCAGTATGATAGTAGGAGTATATGTCTATGCCCCCCTACTACCCTTAGAAAAGTTGCAGCAGACACCCATGCACATAACCCAACTCGAACCTGCACTGCACTTCATTTTGTTATTACAGGGACACCTTCCACAGAACAATTTCTTCAAGAGAGAAGTGACAAGACAACTCCCGAACTAAATTAGCCCACCATTCCCTTTCTATATTCTCTTGCTGTCTTTATAGGGACTGGCAACTAAGCGGACTTTTTGTTACCTCTTTTTTATTTTTATGCCCATCTTTATGATGGGGGGAAAAAAAAAAAAAAAAAAATTGCTAACCTCACCATGATAATTTATTCAGTTGGTTCAATATATGGCTATCATGACAGATTCCAGGGAGGGTGTATGTGGTGTTTTCAGTGTGTTGGGAAAGTGTCCACGGATACACAAGTTGCCATTACACCAGCCCCGTCATATGACCCAGGGGCTGACACAAGCTGAAGGGGAACTGCTGGTGAAGGGAAAATTGTGATAACCGGGATGGCGGACGTGAGACTGATGATGATGATGATGAAGCGATGTTGTATTAATCATGATGTCAGATGTATAAAAATTATGATAATGATGGAATGTTGTGATGATTAAGATGACTGATCTATGAGAATGATGATGATGCATAGTGACTTACATGATGTTTGACTGACAAATATAATGATGAAGTGATAACTGTCATTGTCATAGTCATTAAAACATGTTCACAATGATAGTTTTTAAAGTGTATACAAAGTTATACAAGCTACAGCAAAACTTTATAGAACAGAACATGAATCTGGCTATCTGACATATATAATTTTTTCTTTCCATCTCCGCCATAACATCACACATAAAAGCAACCTTAAAATATTTAAAGTCTTTCTCAAGACAATCACAGGCAATAAGTCTGTACAAGTGGCCTGATGCATGTCAGTTCTCTAAGAGCCACTGGTGATGGCTGAGGCTGGCGTGCGTGTGGCTCTGGCGTGCCTCACCACCTCCCCCCACACTGCTCCACCCTCCAACATACTCCACCCCTCCACAGCCTCCTGGACACGGGTGGCCATGCTCCGTTGGCTGGCAAGCACACTGTATATCTTCACCAGTTCCTCCCAGGTGAGCACGGTGGGTCCGCGGGGCAGCCAGCGGCACCCGTCGGCGTCATATTTTGGCTGGAAGTTGAGTAAGTCTCTGTGGAGGCACTCCAGGACTGCCATGGTGAGCTGCGTGTGTCTTGCCAGAGCTTTGGACAACAGGTGAGGAGAGAGGGAGCAGAAGCACTTCAGGACACTTCTATGGTGGCCGTGGTGGGGGGAGGTGAGCCGCTCCTCCACCCACCCAGCCACTACCGGCCCCGCCTCCACCACGGGGTCGTCTCCCTCCACCAGGGCCGCCACCAAGGTGGTTCGCAGTGACACAGGGTAGTGTGCCATCCTGGACAGGCTCTGCCTCATATCTTGTGGCTCAGCATTGCCCTCAGCCTCCAGCATGAGCCTTGCCTTCACCTTTGCGCGGATGTTGCTGTGCCGTGCCTTTTGCAGCAATGACAGCAGCCTTGTGGCATGCTGCTGCTGCTGCTGTGCTGCCAGTTCTACACGGGAGGCTTGCTCTGCCCCAAGGATGCTCCGGGACACCTGCACAACATACTCCTTCACACCCTCCTCCAGCCGCTGGTTCTGAAGCAGCCGCCCCAGCAACAGGCGGCGAGCACTCAGCAGGTCCCGGAAGCTCCCTATCTGGTGGCTTCGTCTGGCCAGCGTGGTGATGGAGGCACGCAGAGTGCCTGTGCGTCCGAAGCGAGCTACGGCCTTTTCGCAGTGGCGGCCCCACGACACAGCCCGGTCCACCCCCTCCCTGGTCCACCGGGCACGGCTTGAGGCTCCGGGCAACACCTTGTACAGGAAGTACATCACATTGTGCATCACCCTCTGCCATTGTTCACAAGTACACTTCAAGACAACACCAGACACCTGCCCGTGTTCACAAGCACACATCATGGTGCTGCCTGGGTAGTGTGTGTATCCCTTCAGAGTAAAAGTGCAAGATGTGCCGCTGCCTTCATACTAATTCAGTGTCGTGTCTAATCTTGTCTAGGGTTGGAATCTTTGGTATGATGCATGATCTCTTCCTTAACCTCAGCATAACTCTGACCATTGTGATATTTCTTGTCCAGGGGAAACCCAACCATCCTTTCCAGGCTGGGTGTGGTTGCCTGTGGTGTGTCCCATGGGATACATGAGGCCATGCACCACACACTCCCTTAGGCTGAGTGGTGGTGGCTTTGGCCTGACAACACTCTTCTGTTTCCAGGTAAGAACACTTGAGTCTTCCCCGAGATCACTCAGCTCTCAGCGGCTCTCATCTGCTGGAAGAGGGAGGAGGGCTGCTTTAGTGCTTGTTCTCAGGCTGGGTGGCTGGGTGGTGCTGCACTAACCTCCAGGCACTGGGGTGTCTTTGATCCTCTCAGTGCTAAGCCACTTACAACACAACAGGATTTTCAAGTGATTTTATTTTTTTAATATTTTTTTCATTTCTATTTTTTTTACATCTATGCCTACAGCACCTGTAGGCAGTGACCTCCAGGGCTCGGATGGTAGTCCCCAGTTCACCTGAGGGCTGTGATGGTTGGCCCTCGCCCGTGGTGGCGCAAGCAGGATTTTTATAGTGACACCTGTGATTAGAGACTCATGCCGCCCCCCTGTGTCCTCCGATGCACTCACCGTCGAAGGTAGAGCTAATGGGCAGCATGTGGGTGTTCTTAAGCCACTCGACAGTGCAGAAAATATTTTAAGTGGATTTATGGGTCTCATATGGGATCGAACTCGGGTCTTCGAGAACGCCACTCGATGACGCTAACCACTCTGCTACCGCCTCCCCTCAATGTCAAGCCTCTTTGTTGTATCAGGACACTTTTCCCTACAAAGGGGAGTTCATGTTTATAATTCCTTAATGGTGATTCCTTTTCTCAAACTAAGCACATTGTGGGACTTATACTTTTGTAGCACACATCACAGCAGAACACAAAGAACAGTCGGGTTCACTGTCAGCACTCCCTAAAACTTCTTATGCACATGAATTCATCACTATTTTCAGCAGCACATTCAAGATCCAGGGTGATTCTTATTTCTGTTAATTTGAAGAAAAAAAACCAATCCATTCCCATTGTCTCATCTAATCTGTTCTGACGCACGTTCCTCGAAACTCACTCAAGGGTGTGGCCATGACAGAATCTTCACTCGCTCTTGCCCATACACTGTCATTGCTGCTCTAAATCTCCTATTCCCCGCTGAATAAATCAAAACGTCACAGGTTATCATTCTCTTCCCCATTATAAGACAAACAAGGGTTACATACATATAAAGGAGTTATTAAGGAAAAGTTGTGCAAGAAAATACTCTGTGAAATAATATGAATACCACCAGAAACATACCCTTACTTCTTAACTGGTTTTTAGTATATCAGTTATCTACTCTTCCTGCCTCTCCCAACCACCACCACCACCACCACCACAACAACAACCACCACCACACAACAACAACCACCACCGGGCAACACTCACACTTTGTAGGGCAGCTTAGGGTCTGAGGTGAGGGTGATCTTGAATGTCACTTTGGATCTGAAAAAATGAAGTAAAAAAATCATGACATTAGCAGCTTTGTATGTCTCTCTCTCTCTGAAAAAAGAGTAACATATAAATGAAAAATGAGAATAAAATAATAAACCAGGCAAGCACACTGCCATGGAGCGACTTGGCCTCCTTGCTACTCTACAAGATGATGAAACGGTATTTTGGTACTTTCAACCAGTAATTGAATATGAGGTTAAAAGTACTCTTTTCCTATGTATTTTGATGTATTAAGAATGATGGTCACATTCAAAATCGTCGGAAATGCATAATTTTGCAGTTATCCCCACTTTAGCTTATGCTTCTCAACTAAAGTCCAGGTTAGGTTAGTGACCTAGCGGGGGGGGGTGTCATATCGTTATTGTGGTGTGAAGCCTGAATTCAATGAAATATAACATCATTTAGTGAATACATTATTTTACCTAAGGTTGTACGATAATTTATCAGAAAATACGATTATTCTGGTGGCTCGGTACGGCTGTGTTGGCTACAAAAGTTCACATCCTGCACCGGTCCCTTCGGCCTAAACATCTCACGGCCTAAAGGTTCCTAAAGGTTCGGCCTAAACGTCTTACGGCCTAACTGGATCTCAGCCAGAAAAAATACGGCTTAATAGACCCGAACTCTTCTGGGAGGTGCAATCCCCCAGTATGGTTAGGTTACGTAATTAATACCCAGGTTAGGTTATATAACTAGCAGGGGGGTTCCTCCCCCGTTATGCCAGAAGAGTATTGGTCAATAGGGGGCATTGGTTGAAACTGCATATTTACCCCGAGAATATATTTCCGACAATAACGAGGGTAAATTTCTAGTGTTTGCCCATACTCTCGCACTTCGCCCAAACAAGTTTGGGGACCTGTGGGAATGCGGGGTTTTCGGGTGGGGAAGAAATTATGCGTCGGAAACACGTAATTTAAGAGTTGTGTAGGGGGGATAAAATTCCCTAGATCTAGGGTAATTTCCTTATATCTAGAGAAATTTGTCTAACCAAAATTAACCAAACCTAGCGGGGGGATTGACCCACCGATAACCTAAGCTAACCTAACCTAGCGGGGGGATTGACCTACCGATAACCTAACCTAACCTAACCTAACCAAATCTAACCTACCCTAACCTAACCTCCTAGCGGGGGGTTGGGGGGGTTCTCGATACTTTGATCATCATTCTGTGAGGATCGTCAGGTTCACACTTCTTTGGACTAAGAAATCCAATGAATTTTCCCTAGATCTAGGGAATTTTTTCAACACCCCTAACTCAAAAACTATGTAGTTGCGACGCATATTTTGGGTAAATTTTTACGATGGCACCAAACTTCCCTACACAATTGGGAGCATGGTTTTTGTTTACCTTATTGTATTCTAAGAGACATTTTTTCTTTGAGCTTTCCGTCGCAAATCAATAGTTTCGGAGATATAAAACATTTTGGGTGGGGGGAGGAATATGTCTCCTTGTTTACAAAATGCCTCCCTCTTCCTCTTCTTGTGACCTGCATCGCTTTTGTTTCTGAGGCGCACCCGTGGCTACCTTACCTAACCTTAACTAACCTATCCTGAACCTAACCTTTAATCTCCTAACTGGGTCCAATAATAAAAGTTTAATAAAAAACCAAACAAAAGCGATGCAGGTCACAAGAAGAGGAAGAGGAAGGCATTTTGTAAACAAGGAGACATTCCTCCCCCCACCTAAAATGTTCTATATCTCCGAAACTATTGATTTGCGACGGAAAGCTCAAGGAGAAAATGTCTCTTAGAATACAATAAGGTAAACAAAAACCATGCTCCCAAATGAGTAGGGAAGTTTGGTGCCATCGTAAGATAATACCATATTTTGTACTCCAGCCAAATACCCCTCATTCCCCCAGGTCCCCAAGCTTGTTTTGTGGGAGGGGGAGTATGGGCAAACACTAGAATAATACCATAACGAGTGCCAGATTCATTCAGAACTATTCAGGAAAACTAAGTTTCGGCCTCGAAATCGGTGAATGCCCACTACCGAAATTTTACCGACGAGAGTATCTCTCACACAACCCTGGGACAGTGACAACGGCCACTCTCACAGTGCAAGGGCGGCACACACACAGATCACGGCAGGGGCGGAATATAGTAAAGACCAAGACCCAGCAGCTGTCACGGAAAATTCAGAGCCAGCTGTGCATCATTAGTAGAAACGTTCTGATACATTATGCATTAGTTATTCAGCAATTTCGAGGCACAAGGAAGGATACGGGTAGTACACTGTGCCTAGCGAGCATGTCTGTGTTATGGGGGAGCAGTGAGGTGAGAAGAGAGAGGCAATAACGAAGGGAACTCACGTCATGTTGCAGGCGAACAGCTGTTGTTTACTTGCTGCTGCTGCTGCTACACGTGGCGCCGCGCCTCGCCGCTAGGGGGATCAAACACACACCCACACACTTTCTCCAGTGTTGGGAGAAAAGAACACAAAGAAGACAAGGCATTAAGATCCCAAATTAAATAGCCAAGGGAAGAGTTGACAAAATTCTTAACTAAGGAGACGAAGTTGAAGAGGACCTATGAAGCGTCAAAGGTCACAAGAAGAAGATGAAGAGAGCAAGGCCGCCTGTGAAATCCCTTTATCATAAATTATCAACAGTTATGTCTGGTTTAGATGTTGTATAAAGCCCCGTCCACACTACCACTCACCACCGTCGGCGCTTGCCGTCGGTGCTTGCCGACGGGAAGCGCCGTTGACCAGGGTTGTTCCACCGAACGTTTGTTCGGCAGTCAGCGCGCTTCCTGATGTCAAAGTGAGAGTCATTCTTTCTGCATATCGTTCTTCACTCGAGTATTGAACATAACACAGAAGGTTTAGAAAAAACTGAACCAACTATCATCTTATGATCACATTTCTGCATATCATAAGCAAAAAATATGCGAAAACCTTTTTGTGTATTCTAAAAACATAAGCAAAAGAAATAGTGTATAAACATTTTTTTCACTTTTTTGCTTCAACTCGCTGCAATTTCCCGACCATTTTCCCATTTAATTTTTTATCACATACTCGTAATCAGCTGACTTACTTGGTTCTGGTGGTATACGGTACTAGCAATGCAAAAATATCTAGATAGTGAAGCTGCCGATAACTTGAAGCATGTGTTTGCGCTGACCCGTGAGTGACGGGCATGCCCGCCCAATATTAAACCTGCTGAATGCTGGCGGGCAGCGCGACGGTTAAATTTGCTCGTCGGCATCGTGTCCACACTGCCACTTTTGAGTGACGAACACTGTTCGACGACAAGCGCCGACGGTGGTGAGTGGTAGTGTGGACGGGGCTTTATAGATGATTCACAATTGATACAATATTTAGGTATCGTAGTGTTAATGATCCCTCGCTATTGAATAATCGATGTACTAGGAAAGTGTGTGTAACCAGCGGCTCTCCATCTTGATTCCTTGAAGGTTGATGAAATGATGTTGAAGCAAGTTTTCTTTTATATTTTTTTCCTTTGGTATGTAAGACTTCATTTCGTGTCAGCGACTGATTATAGTCAGCGACTTATATAATTATAAAAAAAACTATAACTAAAAATGAATGAGAACAATCATAGTGGTGGTACATAATTTTTTCAACGTCAATCAATCCATCATTGGGGGCACACGCCGAGGGGCGCGTCGCCTCGCCCACCCTGCGACGCCACTCCCGGGGGTCACCACGCGCGAGTCCCCATGCAGGCTCCCTTCCCATACCAAGCAACTCTCGACAGGAAACATAAGTACAACTCGTTAGGAAGGATCGGTTTCAGGGTAGCGTGCCAATACCCATATAGCCGAAGTTGGCGCTGACGGACTATGCAGGTAATAGGCCTCGATTCAGTCTCGCGGTGCAATCGCTAATTTGACACGTAATCATCCCAGCGGTACCCCATGATTCTGCGAAGACACTTATTACCAAAGGCAACGATTCGCCTCTTCAAGCTGCTATTTTGTGTCCATGTTTCACAACCATAGAGTAAGACAGAGATCACAAGCGACTTGAAGATCCGGATCTTTGTCCTTCTGCACAGGTACCGACATAAGAGCATAAGAAATATAAGAAAATAAGGAAGCTACAAGAGGCTGCGAGACCTACATGTGGTAGTTCCTCTAAAATAACCTCATTTGACGTTGACAACGTATGCCGGCGTATTTCATTTGACAACGCCAAATACTCGTGCTGAGCGAGTGCATAACACCATGGGCTATGCCAATCCGCCGTAAGACTTCTTGACGTGACCCGCCGTCACTATGGACTGCGCTACCAAGGTATGTAAAACTTTCCAATGTCCTCGCCGCACGCATGAACAGACTGTAGCCTACTGTTTCATCTAGTAAGCCTCCAAACACCTGGACCTTGGTCTTGAGCCAGGTGACCTCAAGTCCCAAAGACTTTGCCTCCTCGTGCAGCGCCTCGAGAGCCATCACCAGGACCTCCAGCGACTCAGCAAAAATTCCTGCATCATTGGCAAAAACAAGATCAGTGATCTTGGTGTTGCCGAGGGATGCTCCACAATCACTTTGATCTACAACTTTGCCCAATACTCAGTCCATACAACGTGACAAGTGGTGAAAAGTGATGGGGCAAGGACGCACCCTTGCCTCACTCCTGTATCCTGTATATTTTCAACGTAGCTGGTAACAAATGGATAAAAAAATCTGATGGAAGCTAACTTATAAATAATATGACAAAAGTAGTAATTTGTAAGTTTCCTTTTTCCAGTTAAATCTATATAAAATTTCTCTGCACGTGTTGAAAGTTAGAAATCTGTGGGCTTCCATATTCCTTCCCTAACTGTATGGCAAAACCGTAGACCTGTAGCCACTTTTGTTTTGTTGTTGTAAGGGATGAGGGTGATGATGCCTCCGCTGTAGTATCATCTGCTACCCAACAACTCTTAGGAAGAAAGTGCAATGATATAAAGCTACTGAACGTTGCATTCCGTATCTGTAAATGCTCCTTGTTCAGACCATAAACGTTAAGTATGTTCCTGTTCTTTTCCTTCTTATTCTATGGATCCTGCATGCGTATCTGTATCTGCGTGTAACTTATTTATCTATAATATATTTAACTTTTTGTTCATTTCAGTCTTTCTCTTCCAACTTCTCACTTACATTCTGGAAAGGCAACGGAGCTCAGTTTTTCATTAGCCTATGTAAAGAAAAAAAAATTCGGAATTTTCCCTCAACACTTCTGACGCCTCAAGAAGTTCATGTAGACTTTCTTATCCTCTAATAATGGACTTTAAGTAATACATCATCTCTTATTTATATTCATTTCTTTTACGCAAAATCTCAGAGAGCGCGCACGGCTTTGAGGGAGGAAAAATGCGATGAAAAAAAGGACATTATTTGTGTACCAAGCAGCCACTCCGTCCGCGGCCTTTTTCTGCCCCTCTAAAAACTCGGACAGCCACTTCCACCTCACGACTCCCGCATTTTGGTTCGTGTTTTCTTCTCGCCACTCTGCTTATGCACCGCGGGAGGTAAAAAGTGGTTATAAAGAAATATAAAACTACGCTTCTTCCTTGAATATGAAACTAGGAGCAGAAAGGAGAGAACGCGCACCACCTGGGCTGAATAACAATTAATAAGAAGTCTGTGCGGAGATGTATGTATCCTCTTCATTTATTTATTAATTCTGTTTACTAATTATTTTTTCTATTTCTAGGGGGCGTGGGTTATTAAGATCATAAGAACATAAGCAAATAAGGAAGCTACAATTAAGAGGCCGCGTGACCTACACGAGGTAGTTCCTGTATAGAGAGGGTAGTGAGCCAAGAGAGAAAAAGGAAGAACTGTCAAGTATTTAACTCGAAGCTCGCCCTTCGCTTTAACCCCTTGAGGCCCAGAACGTAATTTCCATTGTAATTTGGGTACCATTTGACGATTTTTAGTGAATATAAGCAATGTTTTATAGATATGACCTGTTTAGTATCCTTATCGACCTAATTTGGTATATTTAGCTACTTTTCGTTATTTTATGGCTAACAACAGACAATTTTTTTTATAGGAAAGGAAAGATCCGGGCGTGAAGGGGTTAACTTGAACGGTGAGCACTGAGCGAAGAAAGTCGGTACAGAGAAGCATAGGTGACACTCTGCGGTGACGTCTTGCCAGGGTTCACTAACTAAATAGAGTTTAGAGCTATAAAATTATAGTACAGTACGTATATGAGAACGCAATAGCACATACATAATATTATCTAATCTTAACTTAGTCTTTCTTTGCATATCTCTTTCTTTATAAGTATACCAAACATATATACAGCCTCGCATAGACCAACAGATCAGTGGAATTAATTATACGTATAGCCTACATGCATAGACCAACAGATCAATGGAATTCATTATACGTATAGTACATGTTACA
Organism: Chionoecetes opilio; assembly: GCA_016584305.1. Classification (NCBI taxonomy): domain Eukaryota; kingdom Metazoa; phylum Arthropoda; class Malacostraca; order Decapoda; family Majidae; genus Chionoecetes; species Chionoecetes opilio. The sequence continues at coordinate 308,227 of JACEEZ010026301.1, forward strand.
CCAGAGAAGGTGGTGCATGTATGTATGTATGTAATCAGTAGCTACTAGGCAGAAAATCAATGGAAAAGTATAATAATTTAGTATTAAAAAAAGACGGGAATTTACGAGAGCTTGACTCAATCCTGTAACTAATATAAAGTAGGAAGCACATCCGGGGCGGGGCTTGACGGGGCGGGGCGGATAAGGGGGCGAGGCTGGACGGGACGGGGCGGGGCGGGACGGGAGATAAGGAGGCGAGGCTTGAGTGTATCCCATGACTGACAGACGACCGCCCAGCCCCGGCTAGACACCTCATCTCCCGCCTTCGCCCTTAACGTGATTATAGCCTCGGGTTAATCCTTCTCCCGCTGGCCCTCTCTTCCTCTCTCGCTACCTACCTATCTATCCCCTTCCTTCCCTCACCCTCTCTCTCTTTCTCTCTACCTACCTATCTATCCCCTTCCTCTCTCTCTCTACCTACCTACCTACCCATCCCTCTCTACCTACCTACCTATTCCCTTCGACCCCTCCCTCTCTACCTACGTACCTACCTACCCATCCCTTTCCCTCCCCCTCTCTCTACTTACCTACCTCCCTATTCCCTTCCCCCCCTCCCCTCACCTTCTCTCTCTCTACCTACCTATCTATCCCCTTCCCTCCCTCTCTCTACCTACCTATTCCCTTCCCTCCCTCTCTACCTACCTATTCCCTTCCCCCCCTCCCCCTCTCTACCTACCTACCCATCCCCTTCTCCCCCTCTCTCCCATTCTACCTACCTACCTACCTATTCCCTTCCCCACCTCACCCTCTCTCTCTCTCTCTACCTACCTACCAATCCCCTCCCTCCCTCGAAACTCACGCCGGCTGCGAGTCTATTAACGTAACACTAATTTCTGTGATACGAGCAATGTTACTGTTGTTATTATTGCTGCTGCTGCTGCTGCATTGCTTTAACATTTGTATATGCAAGTAAGTTATGCATTGCGAGTGGTAGGTACTATATATATTTTTGTAATTCAGTGATTGATCTTATTATTACCTCCGCCAACGAAGTCGGAGGGGTTATGTTTTCACCCCGATCTGTCTGTCTGTCTGTTTGTTAGTGTACAGGATTTCTCAAAAAGTTACGAATAGATTTGGACCAAACTCGGTATACCAAGTCTATTTGGTATAAGGAAGAACTGATTTAATTTTGGATGAAATCTATTGACAACTGTTGCCATGGCAACCAATTGATGAAATATTCGGCCGGAGGTATGCGCTCGCTCATACTGAGTGCATATATATATAAATATATATATATCATGCAACCAATTGATGAAATATTCGGGCGGAGGTATGCGCACTACTGAGTGCCCCCCCCCCCCCCCCCGGTTATCACTGTAACTATATCAATAACTGTTACGTACTATGTGCTGACTACTGCTACTACTACTACTTATACTGTGTCTCTTTCCCTTAATACCCATGCATTACCTTGTTAGTACACTCTCTACTTATACTTTACATACTCAACAGAGACGTGTGTGTGTTTGTGTGTGAGTGTGTATATGTGTGTGTGTGTGTGTGTGTGTGTGTGTGTGTGTGTGTGTGTGTGTGTGTGTGTGTGTGTGCAGAGGAAGGTACGCACATTTATCTTAATACTTTTTTATTGTCACAGCATCACTCTACGTATGTTATATAAATGTATCTCTTTAATATATATATGCACATTTAACCACATACGAGTTGTGTGTAAGGAAGGAGGGGGGGGTGGAGAGTGAGGGGAGAAGAGGGCGAGGCTAAGGAGGTGTGTGGGGGGGGGGGGGGGTTAGGAAGCTGTACTAACAACCATATTAACATTGCAATTAATATTTACACTTTATATGTTACAAATATATCCATAAAGGAGGGGAAGGGATGAGGGGAAGGACTGGCCTAGGGGGGGGAGAGGGGGAAAGGGGTGAGATGGCCAGTAACTTTGATATGTGTGTTAGGGAAGAGGAAGAGGAGGTGGAGGAGGAGGAGGAGGAGGAGGAGGAGGAGGAGGAGGAGGAGGAGGAGGAAGGAAGAGGAGGCTAGCAGACCAACAAGACCACAGTAATCAGTCGTACACAGACACGTACATACATACACACATACATATAAATACACATACATACATGGGACATATTATACACACACACCCCAGAACAGAACCGTGAAGGGAGCAATTAATATTCACACACACACACACACACACAATATTCTACAGCTTATTGTTATACTGTTATGCATTTGAAATAATTACATCACTTCAACAAATCCTTCTCTCTCTCTCTCTCTCTCTCTCATCTTTTCTATTCTTCATCTATGTATATGTTTAGGCATTCCAACGAATCACACACATACTACACGCCCACACACACACACATTATATTTTATCTTTATACATTAATACGCAACAGACGATGTGTTCAGGAATTAATTAATCAAAGTCTGGGAGGATTATTTCCCCCCCCTATGATATTTTTTTTCAGAGGGTGGAGGGGGAGGGAGAGGGAGAGGGAGGGTGGAGAGGACTTGAAAGAGGAGGAGGAGGAGGAGGAGGAGTGACGCGAAGCTCTGTGTGTGTACTAGTTCGCGAAGAAGTGGAAGAGGAGGAGGAACAGGAGGAGGAGGAGGAGGAGGAGGAGGAGGAGGAGGAGGAGGAGGAGGAGGAGGGAAGAAGGGAGGGATGGGGAGGAGAAAAGAGGACGAGTGTAAGGTAATTAGCTAGTAAATGGAAGGAGGAGGAGGAGAGGAGAGGAGAGGAGGAGGAGGAGGAGGAGGAGGGGAGGAGGAGGGAGGAGGAGGAGGAGGAATAAAAGGTATTGGAGAGGCGTAAAATAGACAGGAAGGGGAGGGGGGAGACAGGGTGGGGTGGGGGGCAGACAAGGAGGGTGTTGGGGGTGCGGGCGGGGAACGTGGCAAACGAACACACACACGAGTTGGATGCCTGGAGGACGAAGCGAGAGGGAAAGAAGGAAGGCAGGAAGGAAGGAAGGAAATAGGAAGATGCTCACTACATTAGGAACTTGTAGCCCCTGGAGGAGGTGGCCTGCTTATGTATGATCTGTAGGAAGAGGAGGAGGAGGGAGGAGGAGGAGAGGAGGAGGAGGAGGAGGAGGAGGAGAGAGGACATAGAAACAGGAAGTGGTGTAATACAAGAGGGAAGTAAAATAAAACAAACAAATCGTACAACTCTCGCGACACAATCAACACTTCGGGAGGCATCGGGGACTTCTGCGACGGGGCAAACACGGGGCGGGGCTGGGGCACACCTAACAGAGGGTGGTCACGGGGCATGGCGGGGCGGGGCGGCTTGAGCAAGGACAGCCCTGAAGCCTCACCACAGCCCCCGATACCACGCAGGAGGCAGCTGTAGCAGTAGGGCGGCAAGCAGATGGATAGGCAGCAGGGGCATCACGCGTCCTCCGCCTCCCCTGTCTGTGGGTTCCTCAGGGGAGTACGGCACGGCGTGGGTGTTCCGGGGGCGGGAAGGTGGTGGGGGGTGAGTGGCTGAGTTCTTGCCCTGGCGTGGGGAAGCCGCTTGTTTGTCGTCTGAGAGGGGAATCAGCTGGTTGCGGTGCGTGTGCTGGGTTTGCGAGTCTTCCCCACCTATTGTCCCCACGATGACCTCCTGGGGCGTGGTGAGGGGCTTGGGGAGGGGGATTTCTGGGGTGGGGAAGAAGGGGGAAATAGTGTTAGGTGCTTCAAAGGTACAAGTGTGCGTCTGACTTTCTTTTTAGTTTCATTGTAATGTTTTTTTTCTCCTTTTCATGTCAAATTATTGTTCGTTTCTATTTTTTTTAGATTCTCACTTCTGTATTTTCCCTTTTTCAGGCATTAATAGTCATGTTTCTCTCTCTCTCTCTTTCTCTCTCTCTCTCTCTCTCTCTCTCTCTCTCTCTCTCTCTCTCTCTCTCTCTCTCTCTCTCTCTCTCTCTCTCTCTCTCTCTCTCTCTCTCTCATAACTCTAATTCTTTAACTCACCGTACAATTTAATCTTTCCCTTGACTTCCCCGAGCGAGTTTTTGGCGGTGCAGCTGTAGTAAGTGAAGTCGTCCTCTTGAAGGTCCAGAATGGTGAGGTGCATCTTTAGCGTGTACTGGTTCACCTCGATCTCCTTGTTGACGTACCGCCGGCTGTCCACGATCTGAGGGCCTGAAGGGGAGAAGGGGATTGAAGAGTGAGACTGGTAGTGTGTAGGTTCGAGGAAAGGTTTAAGAAGTGCCAGATAGAGAGTTGAAGAGGATGTATAGAGAGATGAAGATAGAGAGATAGAGAGTTGAAGA
>JACEEZ010026301.1:322500-335000 GCA_016584305.1 Chionoecetes opilio
TGCAATACTTGAGGGAGTTATGAAATAGGGCCGCGACGTGCGGGCGTGGGTGGGGCAGGCGTGGCGGCGGCCCGGGCCTGGCGCCCCCCCGCCCCCCGGGCCCGAGGTGTGCCGGGGCTGCACTCGGGCGTGTGTTGTGTGGCCCCGGGGGGCGGCTGGGGCTGTGGGGGTGGCGCGCCCCACCACAGGCGTTGATGTTTCCTGAACAGCGCGAACAATAGTACAGAAGCGAGGCAGCATGCAGGATACCCCTGGGCGTGGCTGCTACGACGGCGGCGGCGACACTCACCCCGACCCACGCGCCCTGATGAGCGGGGAGAAGGGCGTCAGTAACCCACCTCAACACCCACTGCCACGGCGCCCACCACCAACACCACCACTCACCTGGCGTCCCCACCATTATTATACCTCCTTACATCTACCTCATCACCACCTTCTTACAACTACCTCACCACCACCACCAATTATAACTACCTCACCACCACCACCACCACCATCATCACCACTTTATAACTACCTCACCACCACCACCACCACCACCTCCCTCTTCCACCATCACGGCCTCGGGAGATCCTGTCGCGGCTGACGGCAAATCTATACACAGATGGTCGTGGGTGTCGCCTTTACGAGAATGGTGATGTGGCGGCCACACACACAACACGGCCCGCGACATCGGAGGCGCGACGGCGGTGGTGACGGTGGTGGAGGCGGCGGCGGCGTGTTGGCGGTGGTGGTGGCGGCCCATTACACCGCCGCTATTGGTAATCCCGTGATTGTGGGTCAGACAGTCGATGGCGAAAGGACATGAGCGGCTGACAGGCTGATGGCGCGAGGCTCTTAACTCTCCCAACACCTCCCCGCCCATAGACCACTGTATACTATGGTCTATGCCCCGCCGTAACCAATCAAACCATGTGTGTGCTCTCTCTCTCTGTCTACCTGTCTGTCTGTCTACCTCTCTCTCTGTCTGTCTGTCTGTCTGCCTCTCTCTCTGTCTGTCTGTCTGTCTGTCTGTCTGTCTGTCTGTCTGCCTCTCTCTCTGTCTGTCTGTCTGTCTGTCTGTCTGCCTCTCTTTCTGTCTGTCCGTCTGTCTGCCTCTCTGTCTGTCTGTCTGTCTCTCTGTCTGCCTGTCTCTCTGTCTGCCTGTCTGCCTCTCTCTCTCTCTCTCTCTCTCTCTCTCTCTCTCTCTCTCTCTCTCTCTCTCTCTCTCTCTCTCTCTCTCTCTCTCTCCTTCGCAGGGAAATAGCGGGGACTATAGGATTTCAAACTGTCTTCGTTAATCTTTTCTCTGCGCGCTTTCTCTCTCTCGCTCTTGCTCTCTCTCTCTCTCTCTCTCTTACTCTCCCCTCCTCCACCCCCCAAGTGCTTCCTTCCCCTTTATTCCCAGACGTGCCTCCATCCTCCTTCCCCTCGCGCCCCCAGCCTCACCTCACGCTCCCTCACTCCTTTCACCACCAACACCGATTTCCTGCTGCCTTATATGAATTCCTTGCCACACCACCACCACCACCACCACCACCACCACCACCACCATCACCATCACCACCACCGCCACCACCACCACCACCACATCACCACCACCACCGCCACCACCACCACCACCACCACCACCGCCACCACCACCACCACCACACCGCCACCACCACCAGCACCAGCACCACCAGCACCACCGCACCACCACCAGCGCCGCCTTCAAGGGTACACTCCAAAATAATTATATTCGTATTTTCATTTTCAGAAAGAGAAGTATGAATGCAATGAATGTAAGAACGTTATTAAATGTTAGAAAAAAACTACCAATATTTCATGTCAAGTTTACATCATTTACTTGGGTTCTGTTATAATTATTTATTGATCTATCTATTTATCATTAGCATTATTATTATTGTTGTTTTCTCTTTTGCAATTTATTCAGCGTCTTTATATTTCCTGCTCATAACTCGAATTGATTTTTTCATGGAGACAAACTGCTCCCCCGTTTTCTTCAGAGGCGGTGAGGCTGCGTCCCTTGTGAACAGTGACTATATTTTTTCTTCTGATCTACATATCTTAGCCCTAAAAAAAAAACCTTAATATTTGCTTACTGGCTGTCGTGTGTAAGAAATCTGTTTCTGTCTCTGTCTCTCTCTCTGTCTCTCTCTCTCTCTCTCTCTCTCTCTCTCTCTCTCTCTCTCTCTCTCTCTCTCTCTCTCTCTCTCTCTCTCTAGTAGTGGTAGTAGGTATTAAGTTTGCCCCACGTTTATAAGTGTATAGGTAAAGGAAAGTGTTGAGGGGACGAGGAGGAGGAGGAGGAGGAGGAGGAGGAGGAGGAGGAGGAGGAGGCTTTCAATCGGCCCTCACACTCCGTCGTCCTCATGCTATAGAGCAGTGTTTTTTAACCCTTTTACCACCACGCCCCTTCAGTAGTGGGTCCTTGCCTCCATGCCCCCCCTTCACTTCTTCAACCAAGATATTTCAAAATATTTCTGAATCAGAAAGAAAAAAAAAAGCGTGTTTTTAACACTTCCATTGTGCACATAATTAATTATAAACACCTTGCATATACCCGGCAGATTCATTTAGATCACGGTGGTCTGGACAGAACAATAATAAGGGAATAATGATAATAGTAATAATACTAATAATAATGATAAATGATAACAATAATAACATCAATAATAATTATCACAATAATGATAATGATGATAGTAAAACTGAAAATAATAACAATAATAATAGTAATAATAATAACAACAAAAATGGCTTAAAAGTCTACTGAGTTAGTGAAACGTGGCAAAACGTCACCGCAGAGTTTTTCACCCACACTTGTTTCTCTTAGTTTCTCTATATGTGAAGGCCGAGCTTAAAAGTTAAATACTTGACAGTTCTTCCTTTTCCTCTCTTGGCTCACGTCCCCCTAGGTAATTACCCACGCCCCTCCTAAGGCGGCGCGCCCCCCAGGTTAAGAACCGCTGATATAAACCATTGGGAGGGGGAAGGAAGGCAGCGGGCGGGCAAGCGCTGGAAACACACACATCCTGCCCTGCCTTGGTTCCCGCTCCCTCCAATAGCTCTTTGTTCACGCGAGGACGAAAGTGTTCCGTTTTAGCCTCCTCCTTCACCTCCTCCTCTTCCTCCTTCTTCTTCCTCCACCTCCTTTTTCCTTCTCCTTACTTCTTAATTTTTTCCTATTCCTAGTTCTTCATTTTTTCTTCTCTTTCTTCCTCCCCAATCTCCTTCTAGACTACTTACTTTCTCCTCTTTCTTCATCTTTTTCCTCTTCTTCCTCCACCTCCTTTTCGTCTCTCATCTCCTTCCTCACACACTTCGTCCCTCTTCCACTTCCATCATCCTCTCTTCTTCTTCCTTCTCCTTCTCCACCTCCTATTTCTTCTTCCTCCTGTACCACCTTCCTCCTTCTCTACCTAATTCCCCCTCCACTAGTTTCTTCCCCCCCTCCTCCACCTCTTCTTCCTCCTCCACTTTTTCTTCCTCTTCCTAGCTCCTCTTTATACCATGCTTCTTCCAGGCTCTCCACACGCCTTCCAACCTCTCTCTCCCAGGCTCTAGGTATTCCATTTGTCCGTTTTTGTCGTGTTTTCTTTTTTAATGTCTGGCGCGCGTCCCTCACTCATAACAGTTGTGCGCGTCCGTCTGCGTCCGTCCCGCTCTCCCCTGCCCCGCGCCCCTCGCAACGCCAACCCATTCCTAAGCAAATGATGCACTGTTATGCCTCTGCCTCGCCCCATTGTTGCACGCCCCGCGCCATCACTCCCTTCAGAACTGGCGCCACCGTGTTCCACCCTCCCTACCTTCCGTCCTGTCATCCTCACTGTTCACCATGGAAGACGAACCTTTTTCCTGCCTGTGCCTGAGCTAAACTTTTCTTCATGATTTGCTACGGCTATGAGATTCTGTATTTTCCCTAGGGCGTCCTTACAGAGAGATCCGAGGGTGTGTTTGGAATAGAGGCGGTGCGGAGGCGGCGTGGTGTGACATCGAAGCCTAGGCCAGCGTGAAGCGAGGAGGGAGGTTCGGAACACAGTGCGCAACATGTAAACAAAACAAGGCAGAGGGGCGACCTTAAAATGCAGTGTTAGTATTGGCGGTGGAGGTGTGATGGCGTGTGCATTGTTCATGGCGGCGATGGGGGGGGGGGGCGGGGGGGTGTGTGTGTGTGGGGGTGATGGGGAGGGGAGAGGACGCGAGAGAACCCCTCCCCCCCCCACACACACTTGTAATTCCACGGCTCAGAGGCTGCCCCCGATGACTCTCTGTATTTAGAAATTAGGGCGAATTAGATTAACCCGCGTGTAATGCCTGCGAGGGACGCAGCCCGAGTTTGCATATCTATGGCGGTGGCAACGCTATTTTACCCCCTCCCCCGCCCCCTGCCCCTCCTTCCCCAACACCCCCAGCCCCCAGAGAGAGAGAGGATCGGCACCCCACCTCACGTTCGCTTCATGGGGATGGGGTGAAAGAGAGGGGCCTGGTCGGGGGAGAGAGAGGGGCGGCTGGCTGGCTGGCTGGCTGAAGGGGAGGATATGAGGCCTGATGCACCTGTAAACTGGCTGGTGGGACGAAACGACTTGTACTGGTGACGGTGGAACGCACACGCCGGGCAGACTGACGCGGGGGGACGCACGGGTGCAGACATATTGGGCTACAGACGGAGGGCTGCAGAAGGGATGACGTGATGATGGGAGGGAGTAACACGGCTCCTATACTGATGAAGGGGACTAATGAGGGAGTGATATAGCTATCCATTAGACACCTAGTTATAGTAACTGACTGACTGAGGGACTGTGTGTGTGTGTGTGTGTGTGTGTGGGGTGTGTTTCTCTCTCAAGACTCTCTCTCTCTCTCTCCCCTCTTCCTCCTCTCTCTCTCTCTCTCTCTTCCTTCTCTTAACTGACTGACTGACTGAGGGACTGTGTGTGTGTGGGGGGGGGGGGGTTCTCAAGACTATCTCTCTCTCTCTCTCTCTCTTAACTGACTGACTGACTGGCGGAGGGAGTAGGGGGGGATTTGGGGGGAGAGGCCCAACTACCTGATGACGGCGTGTCGAAGAGTTCGTTACCTGTCACACCACTTCGTTAGCACACCTGCACTGTTTTGCTGAGGGGGAGGAGGGAGGGAGGCTGAAGGGGGAAGGGACGCTTGGGAAAAATATATCATCATGGTGTTTGTATCTATTTGATATTTAGCATTAAGACGGGAAAGAAAGAATATTTTATTATTAAATGCATCCTTAAAGTAATAATTATTATTAGTGATTCAAGTAGAGGTTATTGATTGACATATAGACACCTGCACTCACACACACACACACACACACACACACACACACACACACACACACACACACACACCTGCACACACACACACACCTGCACACACACACACACACACCTTCACACCTTCACACACACACACACACACACACACCTGCACACAAACACACGCACACACACACACACACACACACACACACATACATGAATAGCTCCTTGACTCAAATTCAAGTATTCAGTATGACTTAAAAGCATGACTAAGTTGCTGACTGACTGACTCATGAAACACCTCAAGTTGCATCAAAGTAATGACCAATGGGTTTCAGTGACTCATGAGACAACGGAATGAATCAAAATATTGAGTCACATTGCATCAAGAGACTCACAGCTACTTACCAGGAGTCTCGATTCTCGACTCTCGAGTCACACCAGCACTGAACTCAAATGACTCAAGGCGCGACAGTAATCTGACTCACGCCATTTAAGAAAAATTTACTTAAAATCTAAAAAGAAGAAAATATTGATAAGAAAATATTTAAGAAGGGGGAAACCATTCTTATGCTGTGTACGAACGTTTAATAGAAAAAATATATTTCATTAACCTTCATTTATTTCTAATCGTTTGTTGTAAACTGAACACACACACACACACACATACACACCCACACACACACACACACACACACACACCCACACACACACACACACATTACATGCAGAAACCCAACACTACACACACCAATAACATAAATATAAACAAACACACACACACACACACACACACAAACCCTAAGAGATTAAGAAGAAAAAAACCCACAAAAAACATGAATACCCACTACCCCTCACACAAAAAAGATAATAGAAATAGAAGACAAAACATTATTACGAAGAAAAGCACATCAGGAAACCTCAACCATACAAAAAAATGAAGAACCTATGAGAAAAAAAATAATAGAAAAAATGAAAAACCCGACCGCACCTAAAAAAAAAAAAAAAAAAAAAAAAAAGAACAAGGCCCCTCACCACCTACCCTGTATCCTCCCAGGTGATCCACGACGCAGGTGAAGGTAGCCTCGCGTCCCTCCGTCACCGTCACGTTCTGCAGGGGCTCCAAAAACTGGGGCTCGAAACTGTGCACTGCGGGGGGAGAGAGAGGCGAAAAGGGGGGAGTGGTGAGAGCGCCACGACGGAGGTAGTGATGGCGGGGGGGGGGGGGGGGGGATGAATATGGAAAAGAAAGTGAAGGGGGGGAGATGGAATATGTGTGTGTGTGTGTGTGTGTGTGTTGTGTGTGTGTGTGGGGTTGTGTGGTGTGTGTGTGTGTGTGTTGTGTAAAAAAATAAGAAATGAATAGTGATGGGGAAAGCAAGAAAGAAGGTGGAGGAATAGGTGTTGTTGGATGGAAGAGTAAGAGGAGGAGAAGGAGAGGAAGAGAACAGGGTGGTGGAAGAGGAGAAGGAGGAGGAAGAGGGGGAGGAGGAGGAGGTTAAGAGGTGTGAGAAAAGTGGAAAATAAAAGAGAAGTGATGGAAGAGAAGAGACGGTTTAGTGGTAAGGGAGGAGGAAGAGGAGGAGGAGGAGGAGGAGGAGGAGGAGGAGGAGGAGGAGGAGGAGGAGGAGGAGGAGATGAAAACTGAGTTGAGAGAAAGAAACAAAATGTCTGCAGGAAGAAAGAGAAGGAAAGACGAACACAATACACCAAACTAGGGAAGAGAGAAGCGAGGGAATATAAAGAAAAATAAGTAAATAAGAAAATGAAAGATACACAAACATATCATGGCAGGTGAAAAAATGAAGAAAACTGATGAGAAGGAAAAGAATGAATGACAGGAAGAAAAAAGGAGAATAAAAGGGATAAAAGGAAGTTTATTTATTATTAAGAGTCAAGGTAAAGGTTCACATTAACCCCTTGAGACCCAGAACGTAATTTCTCTTGTAATTAAGCTATCATTAGACGATTTTTAGTGACTCTAAGCAATATTGTATAGCTATGACCTGCTTAGTATCCTTGTCCACTATTTAATTTGGTATACTCAGGCACTTTTCGTAGTTTTATGGCTAATAACAGACAATTTTATATAGCAAAGGAAAGGTGTGAAGGTGTTAAGAATGGAGACAAGACTAAAGAGAGAAGAAAGAAGTATTCTGGAAATGGACAACGGGGTAAAGAGGAAAGGAATATAAGGAAGAAATTAAGAAGAGACTGAGAAAGAAGGGAGAAAGGATGAGAGAGAGAAGGAATGATGGGGAGAATAAAGAAGAGAGGGGATAAGTGGAAGGGAAATGGGAAAGAAAGAGTAAGTGATGGGAATGAAGGGGAGGAAGGGGAAGAGGAAACAAAATGAAGGGAGAGAGAGAGAGAGAGAGAGAGAGAGAGAGAGAGAGAGAGAGAGAGAGAGAGAGAGAGAGAGAGAGAGAGAGAGAGAGAGAGAGAGAGAGAGAGAGAGAGAGATATTGCTTGCATGCCTGTCTGTCTAATACAAACTTGATCCATCTTCCTTACTTCCTTCTTTCCTTACCATCCTCTCCCTCTCTCTCCCTCTTTAGACTGGACCCTCTTTCTTCCCAGTTGACTTCTCCTCCTCCTCCTCCTCCTCCTCCTCCTCCTCCTCCTCCTCCTCCTTCTCCTCCTCCTCAGGCACTCAGCGGGGCAGCCACCGTGTCGACGAAGGCCCGTGAGGAAAATTCTTGGGAGCTTATCACCTTACATCGAACAGGAGGAGGAGGAGGAGGAGGAGGAGGAGGAGGAGGAGGAGGAGGAGGAGGAGGAGGACATCCGAAACTCACTGTGGGCCGTCCAACCTTCCTTCCTTCCCTTCGTCTTTCGCTCCTTTAGTTTCTTTTTCTTCTTCTTCTTTCATTGCCTTGTAGTTATTCAATGGTCGATTTTTTTTTTCTCTCTCTCTCTCTCTCTCTCTCTCTCTCTCTCTCTCTCTCTCTCTCTCTCTCTCTCTCTGATTCGTGTTTTTTTCTCATGTTTCATCGTTTAATTTTTTTTTATGTATTTCTTTGTTTTCTGATAAGTTTATTTTCATTTTCTTGCCTACTATTTTTCTTTTCTAGTTGTTTCTCTCTCTCTCTCTCTCTCTCTCTCTCTCTCTCTCTCTCTCTCTCTCTCTCTCTCGACCTATACTATTTAATCTTAGCTTCCTTCTTTGGCCATTTCTATTTTGCCGCCTCCTCCTCCTCCTCCTCCTTTTTCCCGGGCAGTACACCTCACAACCTCCAGTTTCAACGAAGATTCTAAAATTTCCTCCTCCTGAGAAAGAGTAAAACAACACTGAGTCGAAATTTGAGGCAGTAAACTCTGATTTGGCTCTCTCTCTCTCTCTCTCTTTTTCTCTCTCTCACTTTCCGTTTGTCTCACACTTTCCGTTCTGTTTTTGTGCGAATCTTTGCAATTGTTGAGAATAACGTTGCTGAAATCACACCCACGCCCACACACACACCTACACCGACACACACACACACACACACATTTCACATCCACCTGTGTTGAAATAATATAGAAAACCCTCCAAATATAGCCGTGTTGTTAACAGAAGAGAGAGAGAGAGAGAGAGAGAGAGAGAGAGAGAGAGAGAGAGAGAGAGAGAGAGAGAGAGAGAGAGAGAGAGAGAGAAGAGAGAGAGAGAGAGAGAGAGAGAGAGGAGAGAGAGAGAGAGAGAGAGAATTTTTTTTTGTAGAGTTGGGAAGAGGAGGAGGAGGAGGATGAGGAGGAGGAGGATGAGGAGGAGGAGGAAAGGGGTTGACAAATGGGTTGGATCTGCAAAGTTGGTCATATTATTGATGCCTCTATAAAGTGACCAGTAGTAGTAGTAGTAGTAGTAGTAGTAGTAGTTAGTAGTAGTAGTAGTAGTAGTAGTAGTAGTAGTAGTAGTAGTGGTAGTACCATAACTAGAGCCCCCAACACTACCACTACTATACTACCATCACCAGTAATAGAAGTAGCAGTAGTAATAGTAGTTGTTGTAGCAGTAGTAGTAGTAGTATTGTAGTAGTAGTAATAGTAGTAGTAATAGTAGTAGTAGCAGTCAGAGCTGTCGAACCAAATGTTTATTAAAAGTATTCACCACTGAAATGGATGGCAAGCGATGGGAGGGCGGGAGGGAGGGAGGGAGGGAGGGAGGGAGGGAGGGTTCAAATAGTGGTAGTGTTGGTGGTGGTGGTAAGGGATGGTGGTAGTAATGGTGGTAGATGTTGCTTAATGGGCAAGAGGGGGCACTGATCTATAGGTGCTCTATATCTGTATCTATCTATCTATCTATCTTACTAGAGGTTGCCCATATCACATCTGCTCCATCTTCCTTCCTTCCTTTTTCTTCCTCCTAATTATCCCGCCATTTATATCTGTCCCAGTCACCCCTCTCATTCCTTCCTTATTCTTCCCTCGGTTCTTCCTTACTTTCCTTCTTTTCTTTCTTTCTTTTCTTTCTTTCTTTCCTTCTTTTCTTTCTTTCTTTCTTTCCTTCTTTTCTTTCTTTCTTTTCTTTCTTTCTTTCCTTCTTTTCTTTCTTTCAATACATTAGGAAGGCTCAGGACAAAAAAATAAGTGACAAATTTTTTTTATAAGCTTCTATTTTTTTCTTTATTAAGGTGTGTTTAGGGTCTCTCTCTCTCTCTCTCTCTCTCTCTCTCTCTCTCTCTCTCTCTCTCTCTCTCTCTCTCTCTCTCTCTCTCTCTCTCTAAGACGGGGACAATTTTTGAGTGACCCTAAATAATAAGAAAAAAATACAGGCCTCTACACATTTTTCCCGTTTCATCACAGTCTTAAAAAACCCGGAAAAATCTGCATGAATATTGAAGAAACAAAAAAGTATATATAAATGTTTTTCCCGTAACAGTGAAATCCGGAAGCAATAACACAACCGGACACTTTACGGTTCCGGTCTGTTATTTCGACCCCCCCCCCCCCCCAAAAAAAAAAATCCAACCGGAACTCAAAAATAAAAACCGAAGATCTGGTTTCTTTCTATGCTTTGAGGTATTTTTTTGTTCTCTCTCTCTCTCAACCTGACCTAATTTGACCTGACATTTGCATCTGCGCCTTACAGGGAAAACCAACGATGAGGAAGATGCAGAAGAAGAATTTCAATATCAATAATAACAATGGTGATAATAATGATAATAATAATGATAATAATAATGATAATAATGATAATAATAATGATAATAATGATAATAATAATAATATAAGAAAAATAAGGAAAATAAGATGAATAAGAAAGACAAGAGAGAGAGAGAGAGAGAGAGAGAGAGAGAGAGGAGAGAGAGAGAGGAGAGAGGAGAGAGAGAGAGAGAGAGGAGAGAGAGAGAGAGAGAGAGAGAGGAGAGAGAGAGAGAGAGAGAGAGAGCCCATATCATTAAGTTACTGGGTTGCGCAGTACACACACACACAAACACACACACACACACACACACACACACACCACACACACACACACACACACACACAACGCACGCCACGCACACACAACACACACACACGCACACACACACACACACACAGGAAAACAAATGACTACAGTTTACAAGCTCGATGTATTAGCGTATTGGTAAAAAAATTCCAGCAAATCCTTATTGCCTACACGGAGAGAGAGAGAGAGAAGAGAGAGAGAGAGAGAGAGAGAGAGAGAGAGAGAGAGAGAGAGAGAGAGAGAGAGAGAGAGAGAGAGAGAGAGAGAGAGAGAGAGAGAGATCGAGAGAGAGAGAGAGAAGAGAGAGAGAGACAGAAATAAGTGTGAGAGAGAGAGAGAGAGAGAGAGAGAGAGAGAGAGAGAGAGAGAGAGACAGAAATAAGTGTGTGAGAGAGAGAGAGAGAGAGAGAGAGAGAGAGAGAGAGAGAGAGAGAGAGAGAGAGAGAGAGACGAGAGAGAGAGAAATAAGTGTGTGAGAGAGAGAGGAGAGAGAGATAGAGAGCAGAGGAGATGGAGAGAGAGAGAGAGAGAGGAGAGAGAGAGAGAAAAGAGAGAGAGGAAAATAGGCGAAGGATGAAAGACAAACAGGAGGAGGAAGGGAATTAGCGGGAGTAAGAGATGAGAAGTCAACAAGACGAAAGAGAACAGTGATCAGGTTAGTCTTTCTCTCTCTCTCTCTCTCTCTCTCTCTCTCTCTCTCTCTCTCTCTCTCTCTCTCTCTCTCTCTCTCACACTTATTTGCCAGCGTCACATTTTCTCGTAACTACCAATAATTTATGTCATTCATTGATGGTCGTTTGAAATCTCTTTTTTTTTCACATATTTTCTCGCTTGATTGAATATTGCCTTTTATCTCTCTTTCTCTCTCTCAGATCATTCAGTTATTTTGTCTGTCTGTCTCTATCTCTCTCTCTCTCTGTCTGTCTGTCTCTATCTCTCTCTCTCTCTGTCTGTCTGTCTCTATCTCTCTGTCTGTCTGTCTGTCTGTCTGTCTGTCTGTCTGTCTGTCTGTCTGTCTGTCTGTCTGTCTGTCTGTCTGTCTGTCTGTCTGTCTGTCTGTCTGTCTCTCTCTCTCTCTCTCTCTCTCTCTCTCTCTCTCTCTCTCTCTCTCTCTCTCTCTCTGTATCACCATAAAAAAAACGAGAATAAAAACCTATATTTATGCAGGGTTTTTTCGCTACAAATTTTTGCTGCCGTGTCTTAATGTTTCACGTCGGATGCAGAATGTTTCGCTTCCTACAAACTCATCCTATATTATATTCTGTCGTTATTCAGCAGAGTGAACGATAAAAATGAAACGAGGCGAACTAATGATCAAATACTAATAAATATAAAAATGAAAAAGAAAAAAAAAGAGGTAAAGGAATAAATTAAACGGACTGAAATCCAATTCGTAGTTAAGAGAGAGAGAGAGAGAGAGAGAGAGAGAGAGAGAGAGAGAGAGAGAGAGAGAGAGAGAGAGAGAGAGAGAGAGAGAGAGAGAGAGAGAAGAGAGAGAAGAGAAGAGAGAGAGTGGAGAGAGAGAGAGAGAGAGAGAGAGAGAGAGAGAGAGAGAGAGAGAGAGGGAAAGAGAGAGAGTACACACATGTTTATAGTGAACAGATCGAGTCTTAGAACGTTGCACAAACACACACACACACACACACACACACACACACACACGCACACACACACACACACAGTCACACACACACACACAGTCTCTCACACACACACACACAGTCACACACACACACACACACACACACACACACACACACAGTCACACACACACACAGTCACACACACACACACACACACACACACACACA
>JACEEZ010026301.1:345000-347500 GCA_016584305.1 Chionoecetes opilio
TTATATTTTCTACAAGTCAGTTTCCAGTAGATAATTTTTTCTTACCATTTTATAATTTTTTTTTATTTCTTCCTTTTTTTATCTGGTTCGTTGATCTTCCTTTCTTTCCTTTTCTTTTTTTGCTTTATATACGTTACGCACAAATGTCAATAGGCCGACGAGGGAAATATAGTCCGGAAGGGGCAAGGCAAACTCTCTCATTCTACATGCAGACCCACAGGGCTAACAAAATGAAAATAATGTGTGGAAATAAATATAACTACAATAATTCGCGTTTATTTCTGACTATTCCTTGGTGGTACTACTACTACTACTACTACTACTACTACTACTACTACTACTACTACTACGAAGGCTTTAAGTAGAGCCTTCGATAGAATAGATCATTTCCTGCTTGGTAAGAAACTGTTATCCTCAGTATACCTATTGATCTGACCCTCACATTAATGCACTACTTTAGAAACCAACAAGCACAAGTCAGATGGCATCAGTCCAAGAGTGAATTTTATTTCATTGAACAGGGAGTAAGGCAGGGAGGTGTTTTATCCCCACTTTAATTTAATTTTTATATAAATGACATTATTGAAAAAGTTTCCAGCTTGGACATAGGATGTAGGCTTGGTGTCCACAGACTTAATGTTGTAGGTTACGCTGATGATCTGGTTCTCCTGGCTGCGTCAAGAGACGACATGGAGGTATTATACAAATGTTTATGTAATGAAATTGTAAATCACAAACTTGTGATAAACAAAGAAAAAACCAGATGTATGAGATTTAATTTAAGAAACAAATTTGTATTGGGTAATATAAAACTTAATGGCGATGAACTAAAAGTTGTGAGCTGCTACAAATACTTAGGACACAATATTTCCTTCAATTTTAAAGATAGTGATGACATCGATTTTCGGTTAAATTCATTTTACTCATCTTTTAATAGTGTATATAGAGATTTGAAGTTTTTAGATTTTAATGTTCTATTGTTTTTATTTAACTCTTACTGCTGTCCGGAATATGGCTTGGCCCTATGGAATGATACCTCAATTTTTAAATCTTGTATTATTAAAGCGTTTAATGTTGCATATAATAATGGTTTAAAACTCATGTGTGGAGTGCCTACATATGCCAGCAGCCACATCACTGCGGAAAAATGTAATCAATTATTATTAAGGCATCTCACAGCCCTTATACAAGCTAGATTTTTTAAAAGACTGATTAGATCAAGCAATCCTCTCATTAAATATAATATATATTTTTATACCAAAGGTCTTTTTATGACTTATGTTAGACATTTATTTGATCAGTATTACAATATCAATATATTTGAAGAGGATCTGGATGTCATTAAGGCCAGGATAGTCTGGGTACAGCGACATGGGTAGAGGTGAAGTCCCTGTTGACATTATGGATATTAATCCCTTCACAGCTTAGGGGTTAACTTTTTTATATTTCCTATGTAGTTTACAAAGGTATTACGTATTTTCGTTTTGTATATATATATACCTTATAGATACTTTTAATTTATATCAATTGATTTTAATGGTTAGCCTATCCATACATTTTGTTTTATTTGTACTTGTATGAGATTTTTAATTTGATATTTTAAGGTGAAACATATGTAAATACATACCTGCAAGATTTATCATATAAGTATGTGCAAATTATGCTGTTTGTATATAACAATAACATTTATTTTTTCTTGATGTATATCGTCATGTGCGTATACTCTACTATGTAAGTTTCTTACGAAATAAAATGTACTGAACTGAACTGAACTACTACTACTACTACTACTGCTACTACTACTACTGCTACTGCTACTACTACTACTACTACTGCTACTACTACTACTACTACTACTACTGCTACTACTACTACTACTACTACTACTGCTGCTACTACTACTACTACTACTACTACTACTACTACTACTACTACTACTACTACTAGTACTACTACTACCACTTCTACTACTACTACTACTACTACCTACTACTACTACTACTACTACTACTACTACTACTACTACTACTGCTACTACTACTACTACTACTACTACTACTACTACTATTACCACTTCCTACTACTACTACTACTACTACTACTACTACTACTACTACTACTACTACTACTACTACTAAAACAACAACAACAACAACACAACTACTACTACTACTACTACTACTACTCACACAACAACAACACAACAACTACTACTACTACTACTACTACTACTACTACTACTACTACTACAACAACAACAACAAACAACAACAACAACACTACTACAACAACAACAACAACCACAACAACTGCTACTACTACATAAATAATAATAACAACAATAGCAACAAAAACAACTAATATCTATCAGACCAAAAAATAATTACATGTTAGAGCCGTGTCCCGTTTACAGCCCTTCCAATACAAAAATAAATAAATATATAAAAAGTGTGCGGTCACTAACAACCCTAACAAGGCGCTAATTACAGGTGCGTGCCCC
>JACEEZ010026301.1:352500-360000 GCA_016584305.1 Chionoecetes opilio
ATCATCAATACCATGATAATGAGTGATACAAACAAAAACAAAAATAGCAATGTAAAATAAAAACAAAAATAACAATAATAATGATAATTTTTTTTTTACAATGTCATCAATAATAATAATTTTTCTATTCATACCTTACGTTTGTTAACCATCTTTCGTGGCACACACACACACACACACACACACACACAAAACAACACACACAACACACACACACACACACACACACACACACACACACACACACACAAATGGGTAAATAGGTCGGAACAATAGGACTTATAAGTAACGTAGGAGAGCAGGGAATTCTAGGTAAAAATGGGAAGGGAAAAAAGATACTATTGATATTTCTATTTTGGAATGAAAAGTTAAATATCAAACCGTTACAAATAATCTACGGAGGGGGGGGGGGGGGAGAGAGAGAGAGGGGAGAGAGAGAAAAGAGAGAGAGAGATGAGGGGAGAGAGAGAGAGGGGAGAGAGAGAGAGAGAGAAGAGAGAGAGAGAGAGAGAGAGAGAGAGAGAGAGAAGAGGGGAGAGAGAGAGAGAGAGAGAGAGAGAGAGGGAAAAGAGAGAGGGGGAAACGAATACAAAATGGGGCCAAAGAAAAAAAAAAAAAAAAAAAAACGGGAAATACAAGAAAACAAAAACAATAATAAAGGAAAAAAACATAAAAAGAAAAAGAAAAGAAAGAAAAAAAACAAAGAATAAATAGAAAGGGACATTAAAGAAAGTAAAAAAATAAACAAACAAAACTTAAATGAGATAAATAAAAGACTAGATAGAAAGAAAATAACAAGAAAGGAAAAATATAAAATAAGAATTGGGAAAGAAAATACAAAAAAGAAGAAAAATAGAAGAATCAAAGGAAAAGGAAAAGGAAGAAAAGAGAAGAAGGAGAGAGGGAGACAGAGAGGAGAGAGAGAAGGAAGGGAAGAGAGAGAGAAGAGAGAGGAGAGAAAGGGAGAGGGAGAAAAGAGAGAGGGTAAAAAGGGGAAAAAAAAATTCAGACACTTTGATGAGTATGTGGGGGTTTTTGGGAGTAGTAGTAGTAATATTTAAAAGTTAGTTTTAGAGAGTAGTGTATAGTAGTGGTGGGGGGGGGGGGTGGTGGTTTGGGGGTAGTGGCCTTAGAAGTGTAGTAGTAGTAGTAGTGGGTGGGGTGTGGTGGTGGGGGGTGGTTTGGTGGTGGTGGTGGTGGTGGTGGGGGTGGTTGGTGGTGGTGTGGGGGGTAGGGTCGTAGTGGTCGTAGTAGTGGTAGTAGTTTAGTAGTAGAGTAGTAGTAGTAGTAGTAGAGTAGTAGTAGTAGTAGGGGAGTGTTTGTAGTAGTATAGTAGTAGTAGTAGTAGTGTTTTAAGTAGTGTAAGAAGTGTAGTAGCGAGTATAGTAGTGGGGTATAGTAGTAGTAGTGTAGTAGTAGTATAGTAGTGTGTAGTAGTAGTAGGGGGTATAGTTAAAGTATAGGTGTATGTAGATAGTATAGTCAGTATAGGTAGTGAGTAGTAGTAGTAGTAGTAGTAAGTAGGGCAGCAGTTGTATGAATAGTATTAGTAGTAGTAGTAGTGTGTAGAAAAGTAGTAGAAGTAGTAGTAGTATTTAGAAAGTAGTAGTAGAGTATATAGTAATAAAGGAGAATGGAGAATGGAGAATGAGACAAAGAAAAGTGAGAATAAATGAGGGAAAGAGGGAGAAAAATAGGAAAATGATGGGGAATGAAGGAGTGGAAACCATGAGATTGAAAAGTGAGACTAAATGAGAGATAACGGTAAATCGGTATTACAGGGGAAAAAGAAAGGTAACAGAGGCATAGTGGTGAGGGGGAGTGCGTGATTAGAGTGAGTAAAGTGAGTGAGGGTGAGTGAGTGAGGAGGGGAGTGAGTGGTAGTGAGTGAGGAGTGCGTGCTGGTGCGTGAGTGAGTGAGTGAGTGAGTGGGAGGAGTGGTGAGTGAGGGGAGGAGTAGTGATGAGTGAGTGAGTGAGTGAGTGAGTGAGTGAGTGAGTGAGTGAGTGAGTGAGTGAGTGAGTGAGTGTGTGAGTGAGAGTAAGTAAAGTAGGTGACGGAAAGGGAAGATTGTGAAAAAGTAAGTGAGAGGGAGAGAGAGAGAGAGAGTAAGGAAGAGTGACATGAGAGTGAGGGAGAGTAAAATAAGAATGTGAAGAATATAGGAAAAGTAGAATAAGAATAAAGAAGTAAAATAATACTTTGGGAGAATGAAGGAAGAGAAAAATGCGAATAAAGGAGTGAAATATAAGGGAGAAGGAGTAGGAATGAAATAAAGTGGAATAAATTGAGTGAAGTGAGAGTGAAGTGAGAGTGAGAGTGAAGTGGGAGTGAAGTGAGTGAAGTGAGTGAGAGTGAGTGAAGTGAAAGTGAGTGAGAGTGAAGTGGGAGTGAAGTGAGAGTGAAATGAGAATGAAGTGGAGAAAATTGAGTGAGTGAGAGTGAAATGAGAGTGAGTGAAGTGAGATTGAGAGTAAAGTAAGTGATATGAGTGAAGTGAGTGGAGTGAAAGTGAAATGAGTGAAGTGAGTGGAGTGAGAGTGAAGTGAGAGTGAGGGGGGAGGGGGGGACACGGACCTGAGGCGGAGAGCAGCAGCAGCAGGCCAAGGTGTATGAGTGGGCGGGGGTCGGCGCTCCCCTCCCGGTGGTGACCTGGGGAAGGGGGAAAAGGGGGGCGTGAGTGATACAACACACATCTACATACGTAAATACTACATACATACATACAACATAATACACACATCTACATATATTAACATACTGTATCCCGTAAACTTAACAGGTAGAATAGAAGCATACATATTGAAACATAAACACTGATTAAGCTAATAAAAATATAATAACAATAATAATGAAAAAAGATTATATAATAACTAACTAACGAACGAACGAACGAACGAACGAACGAACGAACGAACTAAGTAAGTAAGTAAGTAAGTAAGTAAGTAAGTAAGTAACTACATAACTAACTAACTAACAAACAACTAATGATGAGAAGGGCTGCCCGACTGACTGACGATGACTGACTGAATGATTAAACAAATTTTAACTAAGCTAAGTGAAACATACATGATAATACATAATAAACAGAGAACACTACATAATCCCAAACAACATATGATACAAAAAACATAAACATGTGAAAAGAAAAAAAAAATTAATAATAAAAAAAAAAATGACAATGAACATTTCTCCAATAATTATACATCGCCGAAAAAAAATAAGCTTCTACTTTAATAACAAAATAATATATATACAATGGGAAAAAATAATAAAAAAGATCATATTACATTCAGTATGAGCAGCAAAAAAAGGGAAAAAAATATATTTTTCAGAAATTATTTAAAAAATGAATAAGGAAGTGACGGAAGGACAGAGAGAGAGAGAGAGAGAGAGAGAGAGGAAGAGAGAGAGAGAGAGAGAGAGAGAAGAGAGAGAGAGAGAAGAGAGAGAGGAAAAAAACCCCAAAACTATTTTTTCATCTTTATCTTTATTCCTTTTTTTTCCCCATCTTCTCCCCTCTTCTCTCTCTCCTTTTTCCCGCCCGGATATAAAGAAAAACGAGGGAGGAGGAGGAGGAGGAGGAGGAGGAGGGGGGAGAGAGGAGGAGAGAGGGGGAAGGAGGGGGGGAAAAGGAGGAGGGGGAAGGGGAGGGGAGGGAGAGGTGAGGAGGAGGAGGGCCGGAGGAGGAAGGGGAAGGCGGGGGGGAAAAGGGGGGAGGAGGGAGAAGAAAGAAAATTTGAAAAGAAAAAATTCTTTTGAGAAAGAAGGGGAGGGGGGGGAGAGAGGAAAGGGGAAAAGAAGTGAGAAAGGAGAGAGAGGGAGGGAGGGAGAGAGGGGAGGAGAGGGGAGAAAAAAAGAAGGGGAAAAGGAGGAAGGGGGAGAGAAAAGAAAAGGAGAGAGAGAGAGGGGGGAGGAGGAGAGAGAGGAGAGAAGGGGGGGAAAAAAAGTGGAAAATTATTCGCGTTATTGACACTTTGATTATTATGGAGGGGGGGGGGGGTGGTGGGGGGGGTGGTGGTGGTAGGGGTTTAGTGGTAGTGGGGGGTGGTGGATGGTGGGGGTGGTGGTGGTGGTGGTTTTTGGGGTGGTGGGTGGGGGTTTGGTGGTAGTGGGGGGGTGGGGGTTTGGTGGTGGTGGGGGGGTGGTTTGGGGTTTGGGTGGTTGGTGGGGGTGGGGGTGGTGGTGGGGGGGTGGGGTAGGGTTTAGTGGAAAGTGGTAGGGGTTGTGGTGGGGGGGAAGGGGGTTTGGTGGGGGTGGGGGGGGGGCGGTGGTGGCGGGGGGTTTTAAGTGGGGGGTTTATTTTTTTGTTTTTTGGGGGTGTTTTTGTAGTGGTGGAAAGTTGGTTGGTGGTATTAATGGGGGTTTGGAAAGTATTTGGTATGGGGCGGGGATGGATGGAGCCCAAATTTTTTTTTGGGGAAAGGGGGGGAAGAAAGAAGAGAGAGAGGGGGAGGGGGGAAGGGAGGGGGGGAGGGAGGGAGGGAGGGAGGGGGGGGGAAGGGGGGGGGGGGAAGGAGGGGGGGAAAGGAAAGGGGGGGAAAGGGGGGGGGGGGAGGGGGGGGGAGGGGGGGGAGGGAGGGGGGGAGGAGGGAGGGAGGAGGGTAACTGAGTGGGTTTAAAAAACAACAAATGAAAAAACCCAAAAATTTTAAAAAGTAAAAATCATATGAAAAAAAAAACACACAAAAAATCCTGTCTTTTCATTTTTTTTCCTCCTCCTCCTCCTGGGAAAAAGAAATCCCCTTGTTTTCCATACACGGAATTGTGTGAAATTTTCCCCCGGTTAATACAAAACCCTCTCTCTCTCTCTCTCTCTCCCTTTTTCTCTCTCCTCTCTCTTTTTCCTCTCTCTCTCCCCTCTCTCTTGGGTCCCCCTCTCCCCCACCTTCTCCTCTCTTCTCTCTTTTTTTTCCCTCTCTTTTTCGTTCCTTTTTTCTCTTTTCCCTCCATTTTTTTTTTTTCCCCTTCTCTTCTCTCTCTTTCCCCCCCCCCCTCTCTTTCCCTTTCCCTTTCCCTCCCTCTCTCCCCTTTTCCCCCCCTTCTTTCCTTCCTCCCTCCGCGGAAACCCCCTTCCCCTTTCCCCTCCCCCTCCTTTCCCCCTTTCCCTTTCCTTCCCCCCCCCTCCTCCTCCCCCTTTTCCTCCTCCCCTCCTCCCTCCTCCCCCTCCCTTCCCCCTCCTCTCTTCCCCCTTTGCTTTTTTCTCTTTTTCCCCTTTAAAACCCCAACTTTTTTCTTTTTCCTCTTCTTTTTTTTTTTCTTTTTTATTTTTTTTTTTTTTTTTTTTTTTTTTTTCCCCCCCTTTTTTTTTTTTTTTTTTTTTGGTTTTTGTTTTTTTTTTTCTTTCCCCCTTTTTTTTTTTTTTTTTCCCCTTTCCTTACCCTTTTTCCTTTTTTTTTTATTTTTTTCTTTTTTTTTTGGTTATTCCCCTTTTTATTAATTTTTTTCCTTTTTCTGGGGGGTATTGGGAAATTTTTTTGTTTTGATTTTTGGCCCCCTTTTTTTTTTTTTTTTTTTCCCTTCCTTCCCCCTTTTCCCCCAAACCCCCTCCTCCTCCCTCCTTCCTCCCCCCGTTTCCCTGAACGGGGGTTTTTCCGGGTAAAGAACCCACCAAAGC
Organism: Chionoecetes opilio; assembly: GCA_016584305.1. Taxonomy (NCBI): domain Eukaryota; kingdom Metazoa; phylum Arthropoda; class Malacostraca; order Decapoda; family Majidae; genus Chionoecetes; species Chionoecetes opilio. The sequence continues at coordinate 358,118 of JACEEZ010026301.1, forward strand.
TCCCGGCCCCGGAGATTCCCCCTTTTTCCCCTGTGGCCCTTGGCTCTTCGGTTTTTTTAAAAGGTTTGAACGTTGGGGTGGTGGTGGGTGGGGTTGGTTGGTGGTGGTTTTTTTGGGGGTTTGTTGGTTTTGTTGTTGTTTTTGGGGTTTTGGTGTTGTTTTTGGATGCCCGTTGGGTGGGGTATGGGTAGGGGGAAAAAAATGGAGGTTTTAATTTTGGGTTAGAGTAGGGGTGGTTTTTATATTTATAGTAGTTTTTGGTTTGCAGTTTTTATAGTATTTTAGTAGTAAAAGTGGAAATTTGTAGTTATTAGTAGTAGTATTTAAGTAGTAGTATAGTAGTATTTAGAGTTAGTAGTAGTAGTAGAAGGGTGGTAGTTGAATTTGTGAAAGTAGTAGAGGGGTAGTATTTGAAAAGTGGTAGTGTAGTTTGAAAGTGTAGTAGTGAAATTTTAGTAGTATAGTAGTAGTAGGGTGGTAGTAGAATTTTGGTTTTTGGAGTTTTTATAAGTTTGTTTGGGAGTAGTATGAAATATTAGTAGTATTAGTAGTAGTAGGAGTGGGTAGTAGTAGTTGTAGTAGTATAGTAAGTAGTAGTAGTAGTATTAAAGTGGTAGTATTTGTAGTAGAAGTGGTAGTTGTTTTAGTTGTTTGTAGTATAGTATTATTAGAAAGGAGTATTGGGTTTAGTAGTATAAGTAGTAGTAGTAGTAGAAAATAGTAGTATTTAGATAGTGGGAAGGGGTGTTTGAAACCGCTTAAAAATAATACAAATTTCTTAAAAAAATTATTCCCAATATGGAATTGCCTCGAATATAATTTTGAACATTTTGAAAATGATATCAATTCTCCCCTTCCCCCTTTCCTCTCTTTTTCCCATTCTCTCTCTCTCCCTTTTCCCCCCTCTCTCTTCTCTTTTCCTTTTCTCTTTTCCGAATCAGTTTTGGGGGGGGGATAGGGCCGGGGTATTTCCTAATAAGGGGAAGGGACCTAAACAACACCCCCCCCCCCCGACACACAAAACCCCCGGCCCCCAAAAACCCCCAAAAAAAACCCCCCCCCAACCACAAAAAACACCACCCCACCAAAAACAGAAACAAAAAAAGGGGCCGCAATAAAAAAAAAAATAGACAAAATTTAATAAGGGAGCAAAAAAAAGGGGGGGAATCAAAGCGGAGGAAGGGAGAGAGGGGAGAGGAGAGGAGAGAGAGAGGGAGAGAGAGAAAAAGGGAGAGGGGGAAGAAAGGGGGAGAGAGAGGAGGAGAAAAGAGGAGAGCGAGAGAGAGAGAAGAGATTTTTTTTCTAATATCCCTTCCCTTTTTTTTTCTTTTTAATTTTCTTTCTTTTTCTTTTTTTCCCTCACTATTTCCTTTGCTTTTTTTTTCTTCACTTGTTTTTTTTCCTTTTTAATATAAAATTTTATCTTTTCCTTCCTCCTCCCCCTCCCCCTTCTTTTCCTCCTCCTTTTTTCCCTTCCTCCCCCAAAAACTCTTTTCCCCCTCCCCTCCCTCCTCCTTTCCTCTTTTTCCCCTCCTCCTTTCTTTTTTTTCCCCTTAGGGTTAAATTTTTAGGTTTTTCCATTACTTGCATTTTTCTCTTTTTTCCCCCACCCTCCTTTTTTTTTTTTTTTTTCCTTTTCCTTTTCCCCCCCTTTTCTTTTCCCTTCCTATTTTTTTTCCTCTTTCTTTTTTCTTTCTTCTCTGTTTTTTTTTCTCCCTCTCCCCCCTCTCTCTCTCTCTCTCTTTTAACTATAAACTTTTTTACCCCAAACCTTTTTTCCCATTCCACTTCTTTTCTTCTTCATATTAACCTTTTTTCTTATCATTATTCCTCTTTTGTCCTCCCCTAAACATTAGGGTTAAACACACACCCCACCCCACAAC
>JACEEZ010026301.1:367500-370000 GCA_016584305.1 Chionoecetes opilio
TTCACAACAATACCTGGATCTCTTAGGTTCCATTAGAAAAGTCAAAGCAGGACCCGTTGCGCTCGCCCAGAGCGTGGCGCAGGTAACCATCGGTGGGATCCTTGAATGCCTTATGGTAGCAATCGTGGAATCTATTTATTTTGGATTTTGCCATTTTAACGCGAAACTATTAGTCCTCGGTCTGTCCTCTTCCTCTCACCTCTGAACCTGCCCCCTTCCTCCCCCCCCCCCACACACACAACCCTCTCAGTGAGGAAGGAGAAGAGGGAGGAAGAAGGAGGGAGGAAGGAGGAATAGAGGGAAGGGAGATAGAAATAACCCTCCCCTGCTAGGTATCAGTAAAGGGGAGAGAGGGAAAGTGGGAGGGAAATGTGTGGGAGGAGGAGAGAGAGAGAGAGAGAGAGAAGGAAGAGAGAGAGACAGAGAGAGAGAGGAGGAGGGGAGAACGGGTAGAGAGAGGACGAGGAGAAGATAGGGGAGGGAGGAGGAGGAAAGGGTGAGATCGGAGAGGAGGGGGGAGGGAGGAAGATGGAGGGAGGAGAGAGGAGAGAATAGAGAAGAGGAGAGAGGAGAGAAGAGAGAGAGAGAGAGGAGAGAGAGTGGAAAGGAAAGCAAATGTATTTCTCTTTCTCTCTCTCATTTTCAATTCAACCTTCCATTCTATCCTTTTCATTTTTATTTCAGTAGTAGTAGTAGTAGTAGTTTGTAGTAGTAGTAGTAGTTAGTTAGTAGTTTTATTTAGTAGTAGTAGTAGTATTTAGTAGTAGTATAGTAGTAGTAGTAGTATTTGTGTATAGTAGTGGTATTGTGAGTTTTTAGTGGGGTTAGTGTAGAGAGTGTGTAGTATTTAAAGTAGTAGTAGGATGTTTTAGAGTAGTAGTAGTGGTGTAGTAGTGTATTTATTTGTAGTTAGTAGTATAGTATTAGTATTAGTAGTAAAGAAGTAGTAGTAGTAGTATTAGTAGTAGGTAGTAGCTTTAGTGTAGAGAGTAGTAGTTGTAGTATAGTAGTAGTATAGTAGTAGGTAGTTAGTATAGTAGTGTGGGTTTTGTAGTAGTAGTAGGTTGTGTTTATAGTATAGTAGTAGTGTAGAGTATAGTATTTTAGTTGTGTATAGTAGTGTAAGTAGTAGTAGTATTAGTAGTAGTAGTTGTAGTGTAGTAGAGTGTTTTAGTAGTGTGTAGTGTAGTAGTGTAGTAGTAGTAGTGGGAGTAGTAGTAGTAGTAGTATTTTAGAGTAGATTTGTAGAGGGGAGTAGTGTAGTAGTAGTATAGTAGTAGAGTAGGTGTAGTAGTAGTAGTAGTAGTGGGAGTAGAGTAGCGGGGTTTTTGTGATAGTAGCATAATAGTAACGATAATAATAAATGAATGCATAAACAGAAGTATGTATTTTATATTCGTAAAAAGCAAAGTACTGATTCTCTCTCTCTCTCTCTCTCTCTCTCTCTCTCTCTCTCTCTCTCTTTTCTTTTCTCTTTTCCTCCCCCCCCAAAAAAGAAAAAATACCAGAAGATGGAGCCAAGATGACAATTTTATCACACATTTTTCCCCTCTCTCCTCTTTTTCCCTCCCTCCCCTCCCCTCCCCTCAAAAAAAAAACCCACGTATTCTACATATTTTTTACTTACATATCTAAAAATTTTTTAAGATTCCTTCTTCCCTTTCCCTGTGACGGAAAGGAGAGGAGGAAGGAAGAGAGGGAGAAAGAGAAGAGAGAGGGAGGAAATTAAGAGGAGAGAGGAAGAGAAGAGAAAGAGAAGGAAGGAAAATAGGGAGAAAGGGAAGGACGGAGAAAGTGAAGAGGCTGATAATTGAAAAGGAAGGGAAGTGAAGGGAAGGAAAGGGAAAGGGCAATGGAGAGTGTAATGGGAGAGAAAATGAAAGGACAGATAAGAGAATGAGAGAAATCGGAATAATCAGATAAAAAAGATTGAGGAGATATGATAGAAAAGAATGAAAAAAGATCAAACAAACTGATAAAGAATTGGAAAGAAGAATAGAAAGAAAGAAAAGAGGAAAGGAGAGAAAGTAAGCATCAAAAGAAAGGAGGAGAGTGAGGGAGGGAGACAAGAAAAGAAAAAAAAAAAGGAAAGGAAGGAAGGAAGAAAGGAAGGGAGAGAAGAGAGGCAGGGTGAAGGATGGATAAAAATGAGGAGAGGAGGGAAGGAGGAGAGGAAAAAGGGAGAGGAGGAGGGAAGGAAGGAAGGATGAAAATCGGAGAAAAAAAGGAAAGGAAGAAAAGTAAGGAAGGAAGGGAGAGACGAGAGGCAGGGTGAAGGATGAAAAAAAGGAAGGAGAGGAGGGAAGAAAGGAAGGAAGGAAGGAAGGAAGGAAGGAAGGAAGGAAGGGAGAGAAGACAGGCAGGGTGAATGATGGAAAAAAAGGAGAGGAGGGCAGGAAGGAAGGAAGGAGAGGTAAGGAGGAGAGGGAAGGAAGAGAGAGGAACATTCAATTGGACACCCTCCCTCCCCACATCATTATCTTTGTCCCAAGTGTGTCTG
>JACEEZ010026301.1:375000-377500 GCA_016584305.1 Chionoecetes opilio
GATAAAAGATAATAAAAAAAAAGATGTAAAATAGATAAAAAATAATAATTAAAGAATAAGCAGTTAGAGAAAAGGGTAAAATAAATGCTGTGTCTTTGTAATTATTTTTTTATTTCATTTATATTTATTGTTCTAAAATTTCATAGCACATTTTTAATATTCTAATGTTTTTTTTTTTACTATTTTATTATTACATTATATTTTTTTTTCCATAAACATTTAATAATATTAACCCCTTCACGCCCAATCTTTCCTTTTCTTAAAAAAAAGTCTTTTTTTAGCCTAAAATTACAAAAAAAACTGAAAATTTCCAAATTAGTTAGTGGACAAGATACTAAACAGGTCATAGCTATAAAATATTGTTTTATATTCACTAAAATCGTCAAATTTGTAAAAAATTTACAAGGGGAAATTTACGTTCTGGGGCCTCAAGGGTTAAAACTCACAAATTTTCCTTTTTCCCTAATATCTTTTAATTTGAGATTTAAATTTTTTACCTGTTTTTCAAATAATTATTGTTTTTGCCAAAAAATTTTTTTACATATAGAAAAACAAATTTTTTGGGGTTTAAATTCTACTTTATTTACATACCCAATTTTTTTTTTTTTTTTTTTTTTTTTTTTTTTTTTTAAAAAAAGGAAAAATTGTTTTTTAGAAAGGGTTTTTTCAAAGTTCAAGTCGTTTTTTTTTTTTTTTTGGGTTTTTTATTTCTCGATTTTTTTTTTTTTTTTTTCCCCGGTTCAGGTTTTTTTTTTTTTCCCCAACTCGTGTTTCAGTTTTTTTGCGTGTTTTTTTTGGGGTGAAAGGAATTCTCTCTTTCTCTCCTCTCCCTCCCCCCCCCGTCCCCTTCTCCCCTCCCCCCTCCCCCATCTCCCCCTCTCTTTTCTCTCTCCTCTCCCCCCTTTTCCCCTCTGCTCTCGTTTCTCGCTCTCGCTCTTTTCCCCCCGCTCACCCCCCCCGCTCCCCCCCGCTCTCTCTCCTCTCCCCTCTCCCCCCCCCACTCTCTCCCCTCTCTCTCCCCCCCCGTTTTCCTTCTCAACTCTCTTCTCTCCTCCCCTCTCCTTCTCTCTCTCTCTCTCTTTTTGCCCCCCATCTCTCCCCCCCCAACCCCCTCCTCTTTTTCTCTCTTTTCCTTTCCCCCCATCATCCCTCCTCTCTCTTTTCCCCCTCCCCTCTCTCTCTTTTTTCTTTCTACCCCCCCATCCCCCTTTTTTTAACTTTTTTTTTCTCTCTCTCTCTCCCCTTCTCTCCCGCTCCCCCCCGTTCTCTCTCCCCCTCCCCCCCCCTCACCCCCCTCTCCCCTCTCTCTCCCCTTCTTTTTTTTTTTTTAACCCCTCTCTTTTTCTCATCTCTCTTTCTTCCTCTCCCTCTTTTCCTCTCTCTCCCCCATCTCTCCCCCTCCCCCTCCCCCCTTTTCCCCCTTCCCCCGTCTCTCCCCTCTCTGCCTCCTCTCTCTTTTCCCCTCTCTCTCTCTCTCTCTCCCCCCTCCCCCCATCTCCCCCCTCTCTTCCTCTCTCTTTTTCCTCTCCCCTCCTCTCTCTCTCCCCCTCCCTCTCTCTCCCCCTCTCTCCCCCCCGGTTTTGCTCTTCTCTCCCCCTCTCTCCCCTCTCGCCCCCCTTTCTAACCTCTCTTTCTCTCCCTTTTTTGTCTCTCTCTCTCTTTTCCCCTCTCTCTCTCCTCCCTCTCTCTCTCTTTTTCCCCCCCCCCCCCCCCCTTCCCCCCAAACACCAACCCCCCCCCAAAAACCCCCAACCCCCCCCAACACCCCCCCCCCCCCCCACACTCACACACACACACACACCCCCCAAAACACACACACACACCACACACCACACACCCCACCACACAACCACACACACACACACACACACACCAAAACATTTTAAATTTTAACTAACCCCAAAATAGAACCCCCTCGAAAGAAAAAAAAAAAAAAACCCCTCACCCCAAACCCACCCACCCCCCCACACCACCCCCACCCCCCCCTTTTCGGGAAATGGGCTGAAGAAAAATCCGGGTGTCCGGTGCACCCGTAGGACCCCGGGGGAGGGTCCATTTTCACTCCTTTTTCCCCCCGCGACACAGGGGAACTCGAAGCTAAAGGATCCCTTTAAAGCAGGGCCGGTTTAAAGCTTCCATGAGGGCGAAGCGCATGGCTAGAGCGGGAGAGAGATGGGTATAGTTAAGTATGTGTAGAATAGGGGGTACAGTTTCCATAAAGGCGAAGGGCATGCCTAGAGCGGGAGAGAGAATGGGTATAGTTAAGTATGTGTATAAAAGGGGGAGCTTCCATAAGGGCGAAGCGCATGCCTAGAGCGGGAGAGAGATGGGTATAGTTAAGTAGTGATAGAATAGGGGGTAGAGTTTCCATAAGGACGAAGCGCATGCCTAGAGCGGGAGAGGGGGTTTTTTGTGGGGGGGTGGTTAAAGTTAAGGTAGGGGGGTTAGAATAGTGGGTAGAATTTCCATAAAAGCGAAGGGTATGCCTAGAGCGGGAGAG
>JACEEZ010026301.1:392500-417500 GCA_016584305.1 Chionoecetes opilio
ACTGGCAACTACGAGTAGGGAATGACTAACTGGCGACTACGAGTAGGGAATGACTAACTGGCAACTACGAGTAGGGAATGACTAACTGGCAACTACGAGTAGGGAGTGACTAACTGGCAACTACGAGTAGGGAATGACTAACTGGCAACTACGAGTAGAGAATGACTAACTGGCAACTACGAGTAGGGAATGACTAACTGGCAACTACGAGTAGGGAGTGACTAACTGGCAACTACGAGTAAGGAGTGACTAACTGGCAACTACGAGTAGGGAGTGTTTAACTGGCAACTACGAGTAGGGAATGACTAACTGGCAACTACGAGTAGGGAGTGACTAACTGGCAACTACGAGTAGGGAGTGACTTACTGGCAACTACGAGTAGGGAATGACTAACTGGCAACTACGAGTAGGGAATGACTAACTGGCAACTACGAGTAGGGAGTGACTAACTGGCAACTATGAGTAGGGAATGACTAACTGGCAACTACGAGTAGGGAATGACTAACTGGCAACTACGAGTAGGGAGTGACTAACTGGCAACTACGAGTAAGGAATGACTAACTGGCAACTACGAGTAGGGAGTGACTAACTGGCAACTACGAGTAGGGAGTGACTAACTGGCAACTACGAGTAGGGAATGACTAACTGGCAACTACGAGTAGGGAATGACTAACTGGCAACTACGAGTAGGGAATGACTAACTGGCAACTACGAGTAGGGAGTGACTAACTGGCAACTACGAGTAGGGAGTGACTAACTGGCAACTACGAGTAGGGAGTGACTAACTGGCAACTACGAGTAGGGAGTGACTAACTGGCAACTACGAGTAGGGAATGACTAACTGGCAACTACGAGTAGGGAATGACTAACTGGCAACTACGAGTAGGGAGTGACTAACTGGCAACTACGAGTAGGGAGTGACTAACTGGCAACTACGAGTAGGGAATGACTAACTGGCAACTACGAGTAGGGAATGACTAACTGGCAACTACGAGTAGGGAGTGACTAACTGGCAACTACGAGTAGGGAGTGACTAACTGGCAACTACGAGTAGGGAATGACTAACTGGCAATACGAGTAGGGAATGACTAACTGGCAACTACGAGTAGGGAGTGACTAACTGGCAACTACGAGTAGGGAATGACTAACTGGCAACTACGAGTAGGGAATGACTAACTGGCAACTACGAGTAGGGAGTGACTAACTGGCTACTACGAGTAGGGAATGACTAACTGGCAACTACGAGTAGGGAGTGACTAACTGGCTACTACGAGTAGGGAGTGACTAACTGGCAACTACGAGTAGGGAGTGACTAACTGGCAACTACGAGTAGGGAGTGAGGTCACGAGTGGGAGGCAAACAAGTAGCGAGTTTGGCTATAATGATGTGTAAATCAATACGAGTTTGGAGTGACTAACTGGTACTAAAATAAAAATAAAAGAGTCTATAACTTGCAACTAGTGTAGGAGCCGACACTGTTTTCTACTTAGTAAGGAACTAAAAGTTAAAAGTGGGAAGAGTAAGGCTACTATTGGGGAGGGGGCAACAGGGAAATTGGAGTTTACTAACTGGCATACGGGGAATGAATAACTCTATAGAAAGGGAGTGACTAAGGAACTCGATAGAATGACTAAATGTACTAAGAGGAGGGGGAGTGACTAAATGGCATCGAGAGGAAAAGGGGAAAATATACGAAAGGAAAGAAAACTAATCAACTACGAGTAAGGAGGAAAACTGAACTAAACGACATAAGAAATAAGGAAACTAAAAAGGTCAGGACCTTGATAAATTTGGTACTAAAAATTTTGTATGATAATGTAAATTTACTAAAATAAAAGTTATAAGTCTATGCAATCCCGCTTGTTCAAAGCCCCACCTTTTTACTTTTAAAGGAAATAAAATGTTTTAAAATCGGATAGACAAATTTGAGAGGGCATCCGTTGACTGACTGAACCTTGCGCTCCCTGGCTGAAAATAAGCCTGGCCTTAATGCTAAGAGAATTTCCTAAAAGCTCTCGTTTGCTAAAAGAGAAGAACATGAGAGGAAGTGGAAACTTTAGAAGGTAAAGTTACTTACTACGCAAAGCAAAAACATCACATAAGAAAACATAAAAATAGCAGCTACAAACCAACCACACGAGTATTTTTACTAAAAAATAAACGAAAGTAGAATATAATACAAAAATACAAAGTTCTTACGTCGTGATGCCTAACCCAATACTGTTAAACCCCATCACTGAAGCACTCTCTTACTTGTTATTCCTTACATCAGACACCTTTACCCTGACAACTCCCCTGCCACGTCCTATAAGTATCCCTCAAGCTCAAGCTATCCGACTGAAAAGCTCTGATTGCCTAAAGAAAACATGATTGATTACGGGCAAAAAGACGAAGGAAAGGAGCAACGAAACACAAACAAAAAACACAAATAAAACACACACACAACAAGTAGGTGAAAAATAAACGAGAGAAAAATAAAGAAGACCAAAAAGAAATAATTTGAACATTTCTAAACGAGAGTTCAAAAAACTCTTTCTTTGATCAACCCCCTGTCATTATAATTGTATCATAATGAACAAAAAAGAAGAGGTAAAGAATAGAGGAAAGAGGAAAAAGTAAGGAAAAAGAAAGAAAAAAAAAAAGAAAATGGAAAAGTTGGAAAAGACAAAGGGAGAGAGGAAGAGAAGGAGAGAATAAGAGACAGCAGAAAGAAAGAAAAACAAAGAGAGATAACAAAAAATGAGGATGAAGAGGGAAATGAAGGATGAAAGCAAAAAGAGAAGAGGAAGAAATAGACACTGAGAAAAATATGAAAAAAAACAAAACTTAATAAATAAAAGAATGATGATAGAATGAGAGGAAAGACAGAAGAGAGAAGAGAGAGGAGTAGGAGAGAAGAGAGAGAGAGAGAGAAGAGAGAAGAAGAGAAGGGAGAAAGAGAGAGAGAGAAAAGAGGAGAGAGAGAGAAAAAAGAGAGAGAGAGAGAGAGAGAGAGAAGAAGAGAGAGAGAGATTCAGGTGAGAATACGGGTCAAAGAAGAAGAGCAAGAGGATGAAAATGAACACGAGAGAAAAATGTGCAAGAAAATAAAATTGATGAAAACCAAGATGAGTTATGGGAAGAGAGGAAATTGAAGAAATAGAAGAGGAGGAGGTAGGAAAAAGGAGGAGAGAAAGACAGAAATTACAGACAGGGAGAAACAGAAAGACAGAAGCAGGACGATAGGCAAAAAAAAAAAAAAAAAAGAGGAGTTGAAAATATAATTGTAAATGAGAATATAGAAGAACTAATGGCAAATTTCCAGATGAACACCGAACTTCCTTTGGTGGAGGAGGAGGAGGAGGAGGAGGAGGAGGAGGAGGAGGAGGAGGAGGAGGAGGAGGAGGAGGAGGAGGAGGAGGAGGAGGAGGAGGAGACAGGGTATGGAGGAAAAGACAAGAGCTAATAAGAGAAGATAGAAATTATTGAATTCATAACACCTGCTCATCCCCAGTAACCTCATCGATAGCCGCAGGAATACAGATTTTCCTCCACCTTTTCCTTCCTATAATAGAAAGAACTTATAGCCAATCATTCAGTACTAATCTACTATCATCCCCAACACTTCCCCTCCCCCCAACACTCCCCAACAGCCTTCAACCCCCCTTTATCATCCCCTATCACCTCCTATCACCCCGCACACACACCATAAATCTCATCATTATAGCGTCACTGCTGAAAATGGCGCAGTCTTCTCATTTTCTTCTATTATGATGACGTCATTTCACCTCCCATTCTTTTTCATCTTTTCTCCCCTCTCTTTATACCCTCTTATCTTATTGCTTCTTTATTCCCCCTCTTCTTATCTCTCCGCCTTTCTCACGTTCTCCCCTCTTTTCTTGACTTCCTTACTTCCTCCTTCGCATCAAAATTACATATAATGTCGAGTCGGTCCCAAAGAGAAGAGTTTGTAACCTGCAATTGTACGCGGCTCTTTTACATAATTGCTGAATTTCCCGACACACAGTATAAAGATCACGTTCTCACCCTGATAAAACTGATCTAGAAGGAAGCTCTTACCTTACGTGATAATGAAAGAGGTCTCCCGTTCTTCAGATAACATAATACCTTTGTTAATGTTTATAAAAATGCCCCAACCCCCTATTTTCGTAAATAATAATGATAATAATAGAGCGTTTATTCACACAGAGAATATCAATTATTTCACAGCCAATATTTTTTATATATTAGTATCATCAACTTTTTGTTTATTTTCTCGCCCATTATTCTCGTATTCCATTCATATGTGGTTTTGTTCTCTCTCTCTCTCCTCTCTCTCTCTCCTCTCTCTCTCTTCTCTTCTCTTCTCATATGTCCTTGCCTCGTCTATCACTGCTTCTCATACTCCATCTATCTCTGGTCTCTCCTTTCTCTTCTCTTCTTCTCGTCGAAAAACTGGTCCTATAAAAGAAGCACGTATAGCCAAATAGCCACATTGCACTATCCAGATCTATCATGGTATTGTTATATTTGTTATAACTATTTTTCTCCCACAAGCACGGTCATAAGCACAAGTAGCCAACCAGCATGCCAGATGTTGCAGGCCATTACTCAGTAATTCGTCAGCATCTACATGTATATACCAGCGACCACAGGCTACCGTCAATAATACTATATTTGCCATCACTCACCACTGCACTAATGTCGCCAGTGAGCAAATATCGTTACGAATTTTAGATCTGACGACTTGTAGTGGCCACTGAAGAGGCTTTCACAGTAGTGTATTATGTAGCACACTCACACTACATGTCGTCATGCACATCAAAGTCTGTGTCTAAAATTCGTGTGTAATTTCATGCGAATATGCATCTATGCTGCATAAGTCTGACGCTACCATCACTAAACGACCGTTGATCATGTTAATAATGCAATGATTTAAAATTCGCGTAATTTCATGCGAAAATACACAACCATCTGACGATGTAACGTGAAACAACATGGCGAGAGACTACAACTGATTGTAACGTGAAACACATGACACAGGAATCCATTAATCACCTATTAACCCGGCAGCCCTGGTGGGGGATTTAATGAAATGTTGTAAATTGTTATAGTTGCTGTCCCGTGAGGCGATGGTGTTAATTGGTATTATATTTTTCATAAATAATCAAACGTATGCCATTCATTGATGAGTGACATAATTGAACAAGCAGAAAGATCACGGATATATTATAAATTACACAGAATCGCCATTTGAAATAAAAGTTTTCGGTTCTGGGGAGACATAATAAATGAACCCTGCTCCATATTTCTTTGTTTACAGAACATAACATATCTATTCAAATGACTTATTGTTTGCCAAAATCAGCATAACTTGCATTTTCTGTGGTGGGACGTTAACAGTCACCATGCTGTGATGGTGTCAAAGTTTGATCGGCGGGTGAGACCCCATCTCTCACACAGCGAACATTCCCTAAACAGCGTCAATGACACTATTGAGACCAATATGGCCACCTCAAATCTCAAATATCCTTTCCAGGTAAGCTGTATAGGTGTATCTTAATTGTGTGAAGTAAGGAAGTAATAGTTTGAGGAGCAAAATGGAGCGAATTCGGCGAAAGTCTCCGTGTGTGTGTGTGTGTGTGTGTGTGTGTGTGTGTGTGTGTGTGTGTGTGTGTGTGTGTGTATGTGTGTGTATGTGTGTGCGCGCGCTTGTTTGCTTGCTTGCTAGTCTATGTGTATGTGCTAGTTGAGTCTGTGTGTGTGTGTGTGTGTGTGTGTGTGTGTGTGTGTGTGTGTGTGTGTGTGTGTGTGTGTGTGTGTAATTAGAGAGAACTGCAACTCCGAAATGCCAGTGGTCGCTGGCAGTTTTAACTCACAATTTGGTGAAAAGTTGGTCAACTTGAAAGAAAAATATGGGCTTATTCCACTGCACTTAAAACACAAAAGTATAATTTTAAGAACGATTTTCTTCTATATGTATATTGTATAGAAGCCTGAGTCTGTAAAACATGCATTTAACCAAATAACCAAGTAGGTTATAGTTGAGGAGGCGAGGTAAATGTTACTCTATGATATTATATAGTCAATAACGTATGTTTAGAAGTTATCTATACCTAGGCAGTCATATTTTCCTGTTATTATTGTGTATCAATCAGATAGAAAGCCTGGAAGTGCAATGAGTCGACGCGTGAAGTGGCAATGTTTTGATTCAATCTCCCCGCCACAATCTCCCCGCCCACCACTCCCCGCCGCGGCGTGTCGCCTCCACAATTATAACCTACATTGTCGCAGCAACAAGCCGATTTCGGCATTCTTTATTCTTCGTTTTTCCAAGGCATTGCTTATTGTATTTTGACAAGCGTTTGCCAGACGCAGCAGTACTGTCTTAGAAAACAGTGTGAACATCACCCAAATTTTACATGCCACAATATACAGGTAAAAAATATATTAAGCTTTGCTACTCGAGGCGAGTAATTTGCATTAAATTGCTATTATAGAACGTTCCATCGTAATGAATGTCATCCATATAATTAGTAGAACAACAGAAGAACTATATTTTTTGGTATTCAGATGCGGTGCATCAATGTTTATCGCGAAATTAATTTATGAAAAATATTAGTCGCGGAGCCAAAACACAGTAGACCAACCTTTGAGTTAAAACTGCCAGCGACCACTGGCATTTCTCGAGTTTCAGTTCTCTCTAATTGGTAGGGCAGCATTACACCACGATATTCAACGACCAGCACCACCACACAACACCTCCCACCGAAGGGGTTAATAAAACAGTATCTATACCCTTGTTTCACATTGGTGGTATTTCAACCTGTCACTTGCCATTTACTAAAGCGTCAATCACCAAAGCATGTCTCAAAAATAAAAGTCCAGCCGACAACCCGACAACTAAACTTGCTGGAGGTGGTAGTGGCAGTGGTGGTGGTAGTGGTGGTGATGGTGGTGGTGGTGACGATGGTGATGGTGATGGTGGTGGTGATGGTGGTAGTGGTGGTGATGGTGATGGTGGTGGTGGTGGTGACGATGGTGATGGTGGTGGTGGTAGAGATGGTGGTGGTGGTGGTGACGTCCCGCAGCTGGTCACGTTGTGTTAATTATCCAGAAATATTCAGGTATAATTCAGGACAGCCAAGACACTGAAGCATGCATGTTGTCTCTAATGAATAAGGGAATGTGTGTCATTGACTGTATACTCTGGTAGGTTACGTGCAGGGAATACAGTCATCGCCAGGTGTAAGGCCGTTCACCTGCTGTGTTAATTCTCCATAAATATTCCAGTGTCACTCAGGACAGCATGCACAGACTGATGAATCACGCTTCTGGTGTCTAATGAATGGGCACAATTTAGTTAATAGTCTGGAAATTACGTGTGAGGATTCTAACAATGCGGGCCATACCTTCATGCAACATTCGTCCAAAATTAGTGATGTCTTACGTGTAATTATGCGAGTCAGCTTACCTAAAGGCTAGTATCTAGTTAATATATTGCTCTACGAATAAGAATTATCATGAAAAACGCAAGTGACCGTCTTTACATGAACACTTGCAAGAAGAAAAAAACTCGACACAAACTACTCCTGCTACTTTTTTCTCTCGCTCTCTCTCTCTCTCTCTAACAGCACCATCAAGATAAAAGCAGACAGCAGCAGGTTCACTCATGGCTATACGCTTAGGTTAAGTTTCCCAGACATGACAAGGCCCTGAAGTGCCCCCGAGATGAAGCGTCTTGTCCCAGAATTCTGTGACAGAATTGTCAGAAGGCACCGAGAAAAGTGTTCTGTGACGCAATCCAGCGAGAGGCAACACGCGTGGGTGTGCGCATGCTCGTAGTCTGACAGGAGGCCTCGTCGCACCTCCCGTCCTCCCCGCTCCGCCCCAGCCAGGCAGCCAAGTGGGCTACCGGAACAACACCTTGAACTTTTTTTAATGTGTCCGTTCAGCCCATCAACGCAAAATACCATCAGTCACATATACATACCACCATCACGGCAACATAAAAACATGTATCGGTAAAGATTGAACACAGGAACACTAAACCAAGCCATTAATGTGGAGAGTAAACACCACTCATTGCCACCTCCATCTGATCCCTCGGTCACATCATTACTTTAAGCGATTTCTACCCCCAATGACGGCAACACCAACACTTACCTTGTCCGCGATGTCCTCCAGTGTGGTGGTGATGAGCCCCACACCTAATTAGACCGCTAGGATATCACGGGACGCGGATGACACACGGTTAAGATGCAGGTAATCACTCACAACACAGACACGCGCGGGTGACGGGAGGCAGGCAGGCAGGGAGCGCTGATGCATTGTGGGAAGTAAACAATGCAAGCAGCGCGAGACTAAAAACTTCCATCTGATGTCTTTTCACAGCTCGACAGATGCCTAGTAACTCATCCCTACCTTATTTAATTGTTTTACACGCACACTTGTTATTTATCTATAATAATATAAGCGAAAGTGTGTCTGTCTGTCTGTCTGTCTGTCTGTGTGTGTGTGTGTGTGGTATAGGTTCCGCCCCCCGTGGCGCAATCACCTCATATGGCACATTTTTGGAACCGGGTTGACCAGGGGAAGGTCATAAGCCCACTTATGAGATGATTCGATCACTTTTTTTTTTCTTTTTTTTAGCAGCCTATTAGCGATAATTGTGAAAAAAAAAGTGGGTTGCGAGAATTGAGGAAACCTTGATGTAGGGTGATGGGTAATGGGTGAGTGAATGGGTGGGGTGATGGGTAATGGGTGTGGGGTGATGGGTGAGTGAATGGGTGGGGGGTGATGGGTTGGGGGTGATGGGTGATGGGTGAGGGAATAGGTGGGGAGTGATGGGTAATGGTAAATATAAGCGAAAGTGTGTCTGTCAGTCTGTCTGTCTGTGTGTGTGTGTGTGTGTGTGTCTGGTATAGGTTCCGCCCCCTGTGGCGCAATCACCTCATATGAAACATTTTTGGAACCGGGTTGACCAGGGGAAGGTTTTAAGCCCATTTATGAGATGATCCGATCACTTTTTTTTTTTTTTTTAGCAGCCTATTAGCGATAATTGTGAAAAAAAGTGGGTTGCGAGAATTGAGGAAACCTTGATGTAGGGTGATGGGTAATGGGTGAGTGAATGGGTGGGGTGATGGGTAATGGGTGTGGGGTGATGGGTGAGTGAATGGGTGGGGGGTGATGGGTTGGGGGTGATGGGTGATGGGTGAGGGAATAGGTGGGGGGTGATGGGTAATGGTAAATATAAGCGAAAGTGTGTCTGTCTGTCTGTCTGTCTGTGTGTGTGTGTGTGTGTGTGTGTGTGTGTGTGTGTCTGGTATAGGTTCCGCCCCCCGTGGCGCAATCACCTCATATGAAACATTTTTGGAACCGGGTTGACCAGGGGAAGGTTTTAAGCCCAATTATGAGATGATCCGATCACTTTTTTTTTTTTTTTTAGCAGCCTATTAGCGATAATTGTGAAAAAAAAGTGGGTTGCGAGAATTAGAGAGAACTGCAACTCCGAAATGCCAGTGGTCGCTGGCAGTTTTAACTCACAATTTGGTGAAAAGTTGGTCAACTTGAAAGAAAATATGGGCTTATTCCACTGCACTTAAAACACAAAAGTATAATTTTAAGAACGATTTTCTTCTATATGTATATTGTATAGAAGCCTGATTCTGTAAAACATGTATTTAACCAAATAACCAAGTAGGTTATAGTTGAGGAGGCGAGGTAAATGTTACTCTATGATATTATAGTCAATAACGTATGTTTAGAAGTTATCTATACCTAGGCAGTCATATGTTCCTGTTATTATTGTGTATCAATCAGATAGAAAGCCTGGAAGTGCAATGAGTCGACGCGTGAAGTGGCAATGTTTTGATTCAATCTCCCCGCCACAATCTCCCCGCCACCACTCCCCGCCGCGGCACGTCGCCTCCACAATTATAACCTACATTGTCGTAGCAACAAGCCGATTTCGGCATTCTTTATTCTTCGTTTTTCCAAGGCATTGCTTATTGTATTTTGACAAGCGTTTGCCAGACGCAGCAGTACTGTCTTAGAAAACAGTGTGAACATCGCCCAAATTTTACATGCCACAATATACATGTAAAAAATATATTAAGCTTTGCTACTCGAGGCGAGTAATTTGCATTAAATTGCTATCTTAGAACGTTCAATCGTAATGCATGTCATGCATACACTTACTAGAACAACAGAAGAACGTTCTTTTTTAGTATTCAGATGCGGTGCATCAATATTTATCGCGAAATTGATTTATGAAAAATATTAGTCGCGGAGGGAAAACACAGTAGACCAACCTTTGAGTTAAAACTGCCAGCGACCACTGGCATTTCTCGAGTTTCAGTTCTCTCCAATTGAGGAAACCTTGATGTAGGGTGATGGGTAATGGGTGAGTGAATGGGTGGGGTGATGGGTAATGGGTGTGGGGTGATGGGTGAGTGAATGGGTGGGGGGTGATGGGTTGGGGGTGATGGGTGATGGGTGAGGGAATAGGTGGGGGGTGATGGGTAATGGGTGAGTGAATGGGTGTGTGGTGATGGGTAATGGGTGAGTGAATGGGTGGGGGGTGATGGGTAATGGGTGAGTGAATGGGTGGGGGGTGATGGGTAATGGGTGAGTGAATGGGTGGGGGTAATACATACATTTCTACATCCATGATTTCAGGAAAGTTAGAAGGGGCTATCTGGAGAGTCCGTGTTTGGTGGGCCGAAGGCCCACCAAACACAGGTGGTGGGCCGAAGGCCCACCACCAATAGCCCTCCGCAGGAGTTAGCCAAAAAGTCCGCCCGGAGGGCGGCTTTGCGGCTAGTATCATATAAATACGTTATAGAAGTATCGTCTCAGCAACAAGTGAGAATATAAATAATGAAAGATGGCAAAGAAATTGAGATTTGACCTATGAAATACTGCACACTGCTCAAGGCTAACCATTGCATGCCTAACAAGGTGTAAAAAGTATCAGTTCACACTATGCGCGATACATTATGACACCACGGAGCGAAGGACAGTGGAAATATGAGTGGCTGGCTTACCACACGTTCAGCCCCGTTCTCACAGCCGATTTGGGTACCTCGATCAAACTCGATCATCCGATCGTGTAATGATCTGCCTCGGTCGGCAGGGAGGTCCTGCTCAGTCGTGCGCGGTCTTGTGCGGTCTAACTTGGTCGGTAGGGGTCGGGGTTTTTACACGGATTTTTTTGACATGTCAAAAAAATCCGTGTAGCATCGAGAAGGATCGAGAAGGCACGCGGTCGTGAAGCGATCGTGAAGCGATCTGCAGTACATCGTGTAACGCTCTGCTTAAGTCGTGTATAGTCGTGTAAAAGGTCGAGTTGATCGGGAAGAGATCTAGTCACATCGGGGGTCAAAATTTTACCGATCTGTACTCGATCAACTCGACCTCTACACGACCTCTACACGACCTCAACTCGATCTTGCCTGACCCCTATCGGGTGCATGTACTCGATCAACTCGATCATTTCCCGACCCCCCCCCCGATCTCCACTCGACCTTATACGACTTGCGCCTGACTTCCGCCCGATCATACCCGATCACACACGACCACACCCGATCGCCTCGATATAAACGCGGCGTCAGCGGCATTTCTCATATGTTCCCAAGTTACCGTCGAAGAAACATCTACTCACCATGCCAAGAAAAAAGAAGATACCTGCTGCTGCCAGCATCGATGATGAACTTGCCGAGGACAACAGGCCCCCGAGGTCCCCGACGCCGGCCCCGTCCCCAGAAGTGCCCACAGAGGTGCCCTCAGAAGTGCACAACATCCAGAAGAAGAAGGGGAAGGGGAAGAGTTGGGAAGTTGGGAAGGGGAGAGGGGAACGGGATCGTGTTGTGATCGTGCCCGAACGTACATGGTCTGGTGTCGGTCGGGTTTGGGTCGGGGTGAGGTCCGGTAGAGGTCGAGGAAAGGTCGAGAAAAGGTCGGGCTGCTCGTGTTGATCGGATATACATCGGGCAGGGGTCGGAAAGGTCGAGTAAAGATCGAGTACAAGTCGGGATGTGGGTCGGCAAGTGGTCTGGAAGTAGTCGGGAAAGGTCGTGAGTTGATCGAATATGCTCGAGTACAGGTCGGGAACACGCCCCCTTCCGTCGTGTAGACCCCCGACCTTACATTTGGTCGAGCTTGGTCGGCCAATTTGGCCGGTCGAGGTGATCGAAGTACCCAAATCGGCTGGGAGAACGGGACATTATAGAGCAGCGGTTGATGGAATGTTTACGGTAGGCATCGGATTCCAGTACCCAGCGATAATTTTTCTTACTGTGTTTACATTGAAGTCTCGATTTCCCATTTTCCTCCACTGCTGTTGTGTCATTTTTCATCCCACTTTCACTGTGAAATCTTCACCGTTATTCATATTCTTACATCTCACCTAAAACCTGACTTTGACATATGTTTGAGGCTAAATTCTACGTGTTTTCACTTGTTTCCCATTTACATCCGTCGAGTGGTCGATCTGACGTTATCTTGTCAAGTTGTCACTCTCTTCGACGGCATCTCACCTCGCCGCCCGCTCCCTGCATGCTTGTGGCAACGAGTGGGCAGACACGCGATCATCAACGTATGTAGTAGACTGTTTAGAGAGATTCAATCAGCGCAATATCAGCTGTTATGGAAGAGAAACATTGACCACACAGTATGTTCTTAAGATAAACGAGAATATAAACTTATCATTGAGCGGTTTCCTTTAATTACCATATTTATGTTCATTGCAATCACACGTTATATGAAGCGACATTCGTCATGCTGTACAGACTTTGCGCACATATTGTGTTAATTCAAAAAACGTTGAATTACATGATTTAAAGTATGCGTCCTATCCCATGAATTAATCCATCCATACTGCAATGTCATCCATTATTATGGTAACCTGTCCTGCGTCTATACGAGTACAGCATGTGCAACGCTCGGAAGGGATGCCGCCCACTATCACACCGCTACAGAAAACTATGCAACTAATTAATTATATATGTTTTCTTATATAAAGCTGATGTTTTCACCTACTCGTTCCATGAATATTTGTAGAGGTAATATTTTGGCCCTAAACCAATACAGGGAATTAATTAGTTATACAAACACCAAACCAAGCTACATATATATATATTTTTTTTACACTGGAACTTTACTCACTTGAGATATAGTCGAGGCCCTATCTTTCAAATAATATCTTTGCATGTTATAATACAAATGAAACTCGAAGGAGCCTGCCATCCACTCGACCATAACGAGATTTGAACCGAGTCTTTTATAAGAACACTAGCCGCAAAGCAGCCCTCCGGGCGGACTTTTTGGCTAGCTCCTGCGGAGGGCTATTGGTGGGCCTTCGGCCCACCAAACACAGACTCTCCAGATAGCCCCTTCTAACTTTCCTGAAATCATGGATGTAGAAATGTATGTATTAACGCCTTACCCATCACCCCCCCACCCATTCATTCACCCATTACCCATCACCCCCCACCCATTCACTCACCCATTACCCATCACCACACACCCATTCACTCACCCATTACCCATCACCCCCCACCTATTCCCTCACCCATCACCCATCACCCCCCACCCATTCACTCAGCCATTACCCCACACCCATTACCCATCACCCCACCCATTCACTCACCCATTACCCATCACGCTACATCAAGGTTGCCTCAATTCTCGCAACCCACATTTTTTTTTCACAATTCTCGCTAATAGGCTGCTAAAAAAAAGAAGAAAAAAGTGATCGGATCATCTCATAAGTGGGCTTATAATGTGCCCCTGGTCGAGCTGGTTCCAAAACTGTCCCATATGATGGGATTGTGCCACGGGGGGCGGCACCTATCGCGGACATACACACAGACACACAGACACACTTTCGCTTATATTATTATAGATAAGAAAATAAGGAAGCTACAAGAGGCCGCGAGACCTACACGAGGTAGTTCCTGTTACTTAACACTACCTACATCCACCTTTCATCCCCATCCATGAATTTATCCAGCCTCCTTTTAAAGCTCCCTAATGACTCCGCACTAACTACCTGTCTACTGAGTCCATTCCAATAATTTACCACCCTATTTGTGTACCAGTTTCTCCCTATTTCTTTTTTAAATCTACGCTTTTCCAGCTTGAATCCGTTACTTCTTGTTCTACCGTGCTTACTATACTATTATACTATTTAGAAGCGACATTCTGTGATTATTTAACTTGTTTTGCACATTAATTAGATCCTATTGTCAAAATATTGTAACACACATGTAAATCCTTCAATGAATGCGGACAGGCCAACATAAACTTGTAAGTTTCCCACCTTTTTTAACCACCACCATTACACCGCCATTACCAGCCGCCGCCACCACCACCACCGTAATCACCGCCATCCATCATCGCCCCTGCAAACTTTTGTGTCCAAATTGGAAAAAAAAGCCACTTGTGTCGTGACCCTCGAGTGAATTCTGAGATGAAATGGCATGAAGTGTTTCTAATGTTACGGAATGCGAACGAAAGATAATGAGATAGCTTAACGCTCTGTAAAGATAGAGATGAGTGGTGTGTGTGTGTGTGTGTGTGAGGGAGAGAGAAAGAGAAAGAGAGAAAGAGAGAGAGAGAGAGAAAGAGAGAGAGAGAGAGAGAGAGAGAGAGAGAGAGAGAGAGAGAGAGAGAGAGAGAGAGAGAGAGAGAGAGAGAGAGAGAGAGAGAGAGAGAGAGAGAGAGAGATAATGCCAAAAAAGGTGAATGTGCCAATAGAGAGAGAGAGAGAGAGAGAGAGAGAGAGAGAGAGAATAATGGACAGGAATAGAAACTTGGAAAGACCTAAATGGTTTCCCGATATACGCGATTCTCTCTCTCTCTCTCTCTCTCTCTCTCTCTCTCTCTCTCTCTCTCTCTCTCTCTCTCTCTCTCTCTCTCTCTCTGCCAATACAGATAGCAGTGGACGAGGTCAGGGTCGTCGAGTACTGATGCAAGACAAGATTTGGCGGGAGGACTGGTTGGTCGGGGTCAGAAAGCTTGAGGTATTTGACGTGATATATAGCTGTTTGGGTCAGTTAGAACCATGACAGATACGGGACTAAGAAGTGCAAGAAGCTGGGATTACTGCAAGAAGTGCAACTACAAGGGAAAATTGCAGGAGGGCTTATGCAAGTCCTGTGAAGATGAGGCACGTGTGAAGAAATTCACATGTAAACATTGCAAGGAGAAGGTAGGAGGTAAACAGAAAGGGCTGGAATGTGGCAAATGCTTGGTGTGGCACCACATTCAATGCGAAAATGAGGAGGTAGAAACATATGAGGTATTGCAGAGGAATAATAAGAAGATATATTGGATACTAGCCGCAAAGCCGCCCTCCGGGCGGACTTTTTGGCTAGCTCCTGCGGAGAGCTATTGGTGGTGGGCCTTCGGCCCACCACCTGTGTTTGGTGGGCCTTCGGCCCACCAAACACGGACTCTCCAGATAGCCCCATCTAACTTTCCTGAAATCATGGATGTAGATTTGTATGTATTACCCCCACCCATTCACTCACCCATTACCCATCACCCCCCACCCATTCACTCACCCATTACCCATCACCCCCCACCCATTCACTCACCCATTACCCATCACCACACACCCATTCACTCACCCATTACCCATCACCCCCCACCTATTCCCTCACCCATCACCCATCATCCCCAACCCATCACCCCCCACCCATTCACTCACCCATCACCCCACACCCATTACCCATCACCCCACCCATTTACTCACCCATTACCCATCACCCTACATCAAGGTTTCCTCAATTCTCGCAACCCACTTTTTTTTTCACAATTATCGCTAATAGGCTGCTAAAAAAAAAAAAAGTGATCGGATCATCTCATAATTGGACTTAAAACCTTCCCCTGGTCAACCCGGTTCCAAAAATGTGCCATATGAGGTGATTGCGCCACGGGGGGCGGAACCTATACCAGACACACACACACACACACACACACACACACAGACAGACAGACAGACAGACACACTTTCGCTTATATTTACCATTACCCATCACCCCCCACCTATTCCCTCACCCATCACCCATCACCCCCAACCCATCACCCCCCCACCCATTCACTCACCCATCACCCCACACCCATTACCCATCACCCCACCCATTCACTCACCCATTACCCATCACCCTACATCAAGGTTTCCTCAATTCTCGCAACCCACTTTTTTTTCCCACAATTATCGCTAATAGGCTGCTAAAAAAAAGAAAAAAAAAAGTGATCGAATCTTCTCATAAGTGGGCTTATGACCTTCCCCTGGTCAACCCGGTTCCAAAAATGTGCCATATGAGGTGATTGCGCCACGGGGGGCGGAACCTATACCACACACACACACACACACACACACAGACAGACAGACAGACAGACAGACAGACAGACAGACAGACAGACACACTTTCGCTTATATTATTATAGATAGATGCTCGGTATGCAACCCTCAAGTGAAGAAAAGTCTTAAGGAAGATGAGAGTGAACAGGAGGAAATCCAGAAGATCAGGAAGGAGTTATATGAGTCCAGGGAGACTAATAAAGCAGTGATGAAGAAAATGAATGAAATGCAAGTACAGTTGAATAATGGAGAGAATAGGGGGAACGACCAGGGATAATTTGAGGTTGAGCTGGTCACTATTAAGAAGATGATGGAGAAACAGAAAGAAAAGCTGGATGAGATGGAAAAGAGGATGGCTGAGAGGGATGAGGAGTTGGTAAGAAGAGTAACTGAGAGAATGAATGAGAAGTTGGAGGAAAGGGAAGATAAAGAAAGAAGGAGGAAAAATGTCATGATGTTTAACGTAGAGGAAAGTGAGAAAGAGGATGTAAAAGAAAGGGAGAAAGATGATAAAGAGATGTGTGAGTATGTGTTCAAGGAGAAGCTTGGTGTGGAAGGAGTGGAAGTGGTGAAGGTGTATCGACTGGGAACAAAATCGAGAGGGAGAGAAAGACCTATGGTTGCATGTCTGAGTGATGGGTATGTAAAGTGGGACATCATAAAAAGAAGCAAGGAGCTGAGAAATGCTCGGGAGGATAGTATAAGGAAGATCGGACTAGCAGTAGACAAGACTAAGCGAGAAAGAGAGGAAGATGCCTTACTAAAGGAAAAACTACAGGTGAAACGAAGAGAGGGTGGTAGGTGGATAATAAAGAAAGGTAAGATCGTCAGCGTAACGGAGGGAAGGGATGTAGAATGAGATGCAGGAGTGAGGGAAAAGAAAGGGAAGGAGGAGAGAAGGGTAAAAATAAAAATACTAAATGTACAAGGATTAACAAAAAGTAAAGGTATAGAAGTAGAAGAACTTGCACACGATAATAGCATAGTATGTATAACTGAAACTCAGAAGAAAGTAAGGGATGTAAATTTTGGAAAGGAGTTTAGAGTTATATATAGTATGAGATAGGAAAAGGATAGGAAGGGTGGAGGGCTTATGATGCTTTACAAGGAAAATATGGGAATAGAATTAGATAAGATAGAAACAAAATGTAAAGATTTGTTACAGGTAAAAGGAAAAATAGAAGGATGGGAGGTTAGGATAGTTGTAGTATACTTCAGCGTAAGTGATGCAGGGAGAAACAATGAAATGAAACAAGAGATAGAGAAGATAATACAGGAAAACACACAACCACTCCTGATAACTGGGGACTTTAATGGACATGTTGGCTTTAAAGGAAAACAGGGTGTGAACAGAAATGGTGAAATAGTCCTACAATGGATGGAAAAACACGCCTTAATAATGTTAAATGATGATGAAAAATGTAAGGGAGAGTACACATGGGGTAGAGAAGAACAAAAGAGTGTAATAGACTTTGCTTTGGTGACGGATACATTTTATAAGAGATTCCACGGAATGATGATAGACGAGGAGAAAGAAAAATTTGACTTATCAGACCATAACTTGATAGAAATAGTAATAAAGGTAAAAGAAGAAAGGAAAGAGTACAAGGAAAAAGAGTGGATAGTGAAAGAATACTACAGGACAGATAGAAAATCATTGGAGAGCTTTAGGAAAAATTTAGAAGCACAAGTAGTAGGGAAGGAGAATGAAAGTTTAGAAAAGTTAGAGTGGAGAATTAAAGAAACAGCGAATAAAGTATTAAAATGTACATATAGAAGAAAAGAGAAGAAAAATGGTGAGGGAGAAGAAGCTATATGGATAAATGATGAAATACGGAAGGGGATAAAGGAGAGGAGAAGGCTAAATAGAAATAGGAGAAATGCACAAAGTAAAGATGAGGAGGAGAAATGGAAGGAAAGATATATACAACAGAAGATAAAAGTGCAAATACAAATAAGGAAGGAAATATATAAACACGAAGAGAAATTAACAAGAGAAATCAAGGAAAGTAAAGATGGAAGGAAAAAGATGTGGGAATATATCAAAATATTAAAGGGAGAAAAGATAAAGGAAAAGAGTGCACTAAGGTTATATGGGGAGGATGGCGTAGAGTTGGAAAGAGAAAAGGCAGAGGAGGAAGTCAAAGAATATTGGAGTAAAATATACAAGAAATATGATAATGAGATAGACACAGTGTGGAACGCAGAGAAGAAAGAGGAATATATAAGGGAATACAGTAAAGTAAAGCAGGACATAGACGGGAACCAGGCAATTAAGTTACAAAGAGTAGATGAAGTGGAAGAGATGGAAAGGGAATACACAGAGACGTGTAGCATAGGAGTAAGAGAACACATGGAAATGGCGAGAAGAGTACAGGGAGGATTTATATACTTGGAAGAGGAACAGATCAATGAAGACAAGGTGATGAAGTGTTTCAAGAAGATGAAGAACAAAAAAGCAGCGGGAACAGATTAAATAAAGCCAGAATATTATAAGGAACTTTCAAAGAGTAAGACATTGATGACAGTGTTAGAAAAAGGTATGAAAACAGTGTTAGAGACAGGGAATGTGCCAGGAGGATGGAGGGAGTCAAGGACAGTAATGATACCAAAGGTTAGCAAGCCAAAAGTTAGGGAATTAAGACCAATAGCACTAACTAATGTTGGGTATAAATTGATGATGGCTGTAATCAGAAATAGTCTGGAAGATCATATTAGGAAAAATGAAATAGGGAAAGACACACAGGCAGGATTCACAGGGGGCAGTAGAATAGAAAATAATTTATTCATATTAAGATATTGCATAGAGAGGTCCTATAAACTAAAGAAACCACTAATAGTCATTTCAATAGATTTTGCAAAGGCCTATGATAGTATTAAGAGAGGAAAAATGATAGAATTATTAATGTAATGTAAGATTAACCCTAAGATTATTGAATTCATAGCAAACGTATATATAGGAGACAAGACCAAGATAGAATTAGGATCAGGTCAAGAAGTAGCGATAAATGTAACAAGTGGAATTAGGCAAGGGTGTACGGCTTCAACAACTCTGTTTAAATTAGTGACCTTCAGGATTATCCAGGAATTAGAAGAACTAGGCAAGGGGTTTAAGGATGAATTATTTAGCATACCAGCACTTTTCTTTGCAGACGACGGGATGTTACTAGCAAGTAGTATAGAGGAGGCAGAACAGGTAGTACATAGGTTAGAGGAAATAGGTAAGGAGTATGGATTGGAAATGAATAAAAATAAAAGTAACATCATTATTTTCAATATAAAAGATAAGCCTGAAAAGTTGGGAAATATAAATGTTAGAGATAGAATGAAATATTTAGGGATAACCATAAATGACAAGAAGAATTGTTTCAAAATACAAAAAGAAGAAATGTTTAATAAGGCAAGAAAAATGGCAAATATGACTTACTAGCCGCAAAGCCGCCCTCCGGGCGGACTTTTTGGCTAGCTCCTGCGGAGGGCTATTGGTGGGCCTTCGGCCCACCACCTGCGTTTGGTGGGCCTTCGGCCCACCAAACACAGACTCTCCAGATAGCCCCATCTAACTTTCATGAAATCATGGATGTAGAAATGTATATTAACGCCAACCCATTCACATCAACCCCAATCCATTCACTCACCCATTACCCATCACCCCCCACCCATTCACTCACCCATTACCCATCACCCCACACCCATTCACTCACCCATTACCCATCACCCCCCACCCATTCACTCACCCATTACCCATCACCCCCCACCCATTCACTCACCCATTACCCATCACCCCCCACCCATTCACTCACCCATTAACCATCACCACACACGCATTTACTCACCCATTACCCATCACCCCCCACCTATTCCATCACCCATCACCCATCACCCCCAACCCATCACCCCCCACCCATTCACTCACCCATCACCCCACACCCATTACCCATCACCCCACCCATTCACTCACCCATTACCCATCACCCTACATCAAGGTTTCCTCAATTCTCGCAACCCACCCCACTTTTTTTCACAATTCTCGCCAATAGGCTGCTAAAAAAAAAAAAAAAAAGTGATCGGATCATCTTATAAGTGGGCTTAAAACCTTCCCCTGGTCGACCCGATTCCAAAACTGTGCCATATGAGGAGATTCCGCCACAGGGGGCGGCACCCAGAGCGGACAGACAGACACACACACACACACACACACACACACTTTCGCTTATATTATTATAGATAGTATTATCGCAAAAAGTTGCTCTAAAATTCTAATAGGGAAAACGTACTGGAAAAGTGTGGCATTACCATCAATACTATATGGGGTTAATGTGATAAATTTAACAAAGCAAGAAATGGATAAATTACAGAGAATTGAAAATGGGGTGTACCGTCAAATCTTTGGGGCACAGGCATATACACAGGGGGCGGCGCTCCTAGGGGAAGTGGGAGCGTCCAGTGTTAGGAATAGAATAAGGGAGGGACAGTGGAAGTACTTGAGGTATGTATTAGTAGACGGGAATGACCTAGTGAAAAGGATAGGAGAGGAGATGATTGAGAAAAGACAAAATAAATGGATGCAAGCTGTAATGAAAGATTTGAGAAAGACTGGAGTCATGAACCAGGGTGTGAGGTGTGAGACAAAGGAGAGTATAAGGAAAAAAATGAGAGAGTTGGACACAAGAGAATGGGTGAATGAAATGAATGAAAAAACAAGTTTGAAAATATATAGAAAATGGAGAAAAGAGAAGGGAGGCCAAGAAGAAATATACAGCAATGACCAGGCTTCAGAACTACTGTTCAAGTGCAGGACAAACAACCTACAACTAAACGACCGAAGGAGGTTCTGGGGAGAAGAAATAACTTGTGATTTATGTGGGGCGGAAAAGGAGGACTTAAAACATTTTCTGCTATGGTGCCCAGCATACAGTAATGAAAGAAAGAAAAGTGTGAGGCTACAACAACCTTACTTAGAGGAGGAAGAGGATATAGTGGGGGAGTATTTGTTTGGAGAGGGGAAGGTGGAAGAAGCAAAAAGAACAATCAACAGTTTTTGGATGACCAGAGAAAATAAGAATAAAGAAAAAGAAAGAAACTAATAAGATATAATAAAAGAAGAAAACAAATTAAAGACCCAGACAACAAGAAGAAACACGTCAGGGAGTGCCGTTGAAAAAGGCCTGACTCCCGACCAACAACTGAACTGAACTGAACTGAACTGAACTGAACTGAATGGAGCGAAGGAACGACCGTGACATGAAAGACAATGCTCGCACCGATATTGTAACCTGTCCTGCGCTGGAGTGAGAGAGAGAGAGAGAGAGAGAGAGAGAGAGAGAGAGAGAGAGAGAGAGAAGAGAGAGAGAGAGAGAGAAGGGGAGAAGAGAGAGAGAGAGAGAGAGAGAGAGAGAGAGAGAGAGAGAGAGAGAGAGAGAGAGAGAGAGAGAGAGAGAGAGAGAGAGAGAGAGAGAGAGAGGAGAGAGAGAGAGAGAGAGAGAGAGAGAGAAGAGAGAGAGAGAGAGAGAGAAGGAGAGAGAGAGAGAGAGAGAGAGAGAGAGAGAGGAGAGAGAGAGAGAGAAGAGAGAGAGAGAAGAGGAGAGAGAGAGAGAGAGAGAGATTCAGATTCAGATTCAATACTTTTATTCACAATTGAAGTACAGTTGTGAAAAAGACTGTTTCATAAGAACAGTCTTATCTCAGTATACATATGATGAGCTGGTAAAGGACATCGATTATGAGGGGCATAGTCGTTGAGTTATAATAATCTAAACATACAATATGGGCTAAGGGGAATATTATGACATTCATGTTTACCCTACACGATTTACGATAGGGCACAGAGTTCAGATCGCACAGTCAGGGAGGGAGGGGAGAGGATGAGTTATAGGCGTACTTAGGCACAGAATGAGAAGGGCGGTTGGGTGGCAGGCGGGCACTCCCAGGGTGGAGGGCGGGGGGGCGTCAAGCCGAGCGGGCACTGAACTAGGCAGGAGTCTCATTTTCCCCTTCAGGCGTCCGTCGACCTCCCTTACCCCGGGATTTTTTGGGCGCCATGGGGGGAGGGGGGTTGACAAGAGGGTCCATGGTGTCTACATCCATGGTCAGCAGGGCGTCGTCAGGGGCTACATCTCGGCGTCGCCTTGAACCAAGAGTGTCTTGTATCGTTCGGGTCATCTCTGTCAGCATTTCCTTTAGGCTCAATATCTCTCCTGTCACGCTCACCATGTCGCTTCCTTCACACCCTTCAAGGCTGCCACCTCCCCCTTCAATTCTTGTAGAGAGACTATTTGGGCACGCAAATCAGCACACTCCTCCTGGTAATGGACCTGCGCCTCCTGTAGCATCTTCATCTCGTTCATCAAAGTCAAAATAGCCTCAGAATCGCTGAGGGAGGCAACACCGCCTTCAGCGACCTGTGGGGGGAGAGGGGGAGCAGCCACCCCGCGGTGAGAGGGGGGAGAGGGGGTGACTTGGTGACTGGCTTGGGCAGACTGCGGGTGGCTAGGGTGGGGGAGGGAAGGGTCCGAAGGAGGGAGTAGCATGGGTAGATCAGCTAGCATCGGCGAGGAGGGGGGGGCAGCCAGGCCCGCCCCATCCGGGGGAGGGACGGGTAGGCTGCAGAGTCTTGACTTGGCGGCGGGGGGTTAACTGCGGCAGGGAGCAGAGGCGATGCAGGCTTCCTATAGCGGTGGGCATCGGGCCTCACAAGGCACTTCACACTCCAAGCATTATGCTCCAGGAAGCAATTGGGGCACCGGGGTGTGATGGATTCCCCATTGATAATGCGATCCTTGCAAAGCTTAGTGTCATGCCTCCCCGAGCAAAAACCACAGCGCACGTAGCTATTGCATTGCCATTCGCGGTGGCCCCATCGCTGGCACTTCCCACAAAATGCAGGCTTTCCGATAAATCTCTCCACACGGCATGGCCTCATCCCAGGCAGGGCGATCATCGATGGCGGGTCACCCATCCACATCGCAGTCACACGGGACCCAGGCACCATCATGTTGGATCGAGAATTCCAACGTTGTCCGTCCCTTCGAGCCCAGAGGACGCCTGGATGATCTTCGAGGTGGTGAAGGGGCATGAAGAATGGGTAGTTCCTTATATTCACCTTGACCTGTCGGTTTTCCTCCGTGGCCTCGGTAAGTCTCATGACGCTGCCGCGAAGAGGGTGGCCCACTTCCGTTAGGAACTGAGCAGTGTCACTGTCCCTCGTGACTGCCATTATAGACGTGGTTGTCATCTTAGGAGTAACAGATAGGTTGCGATGTTTGCCAGCAACTTCCGCTAGCCAGATTGACCTGTCCGTAGGTGACACTCCAACCGGGAAAAAAAGACGATACAGCTTGTCAGGGGCGGGGGAGGCGTCAGCGGCAGCAGCACTGGCCCCTTCGGGAGGAGGATTGCCATGGTCGTCACCGCCACGTTTGTTCTTTTTCTTGATATTACAGACAAGTTGAAAGCCGTCAGAGGCATCGCTATTCTCATCGAGAGCCTCCCAGGCAGGGCCACGCTTGGTGCCCTGCATGGTGCCGGAACGGGAGGGGA
The DNA here is from genome assembly GCA_016584305.1 of Chionoecetes opilio. Taxonomy (NCBI): domain Eukaryota; kingdom Metazoa; phylum Arthropoda; class Malacostraca; order Decapoda; family Majidae; genus Chionoecetes; species Chionoecetes opilio. The sequence continues at coordinate 416,391 of JACEEZ010026301.1, forward strand.
ATAGCGCACAACCTCAGGGGGAGGGTGAAGCGAAGAGAGAGAGAGAGAGAGAGAGAGAGAGAGAGAGAGAGAGAGAGAGAGAGAGAGAGAGAGAGAGAAGAGAGAGAGAGAGAGAGAGAGAGAGAGAGAGAGAGAGAGAGAGAGAGAGAGAGAGAGAGAGAGAGAGAGAGAGAGAGAGAGAGAGAGATCGTATGAATCACCTGCCTGCTTCATTCTCAGCCACACATCACCACACTGTTTGTCCAGGCGGTCGGGGGTTTAAAGAGAGGGTGTGGGGAGGGGAAGGAGGGGAAGGAGGGGGTGTGGGGAGGGGAAGGAGGGGAAGAGGGGGTGTGGGGAGGGGAAGGAGGGGAAGAAGGTGGTGTGTGGAGGGGAAGGAGGGGGTGTGGGAGGTGGGGGGAGGGGAAGGAGGGGTGGGGAAGGAGGGGGTGTAGGAGGTGGGGAAGGAGGGGAAGGAGTGGTGGGGTGGGGGTTAACAGCTGCACACACACCTGCACCTTAGTGATAGGGGCAGCGCGAAAGACAGATGCAGATAGAGGGTTACAAATTTCTTCTTTTTTTACGTTGCAACCTATAGCGCCTGTAGGCTATTATGTTTATCCTTGAGGGCTCAGGTGGTGGGCCCTGCACATGCTGGCGGGTCGTGATCAGCATCTCTTAATATCATTTAGTCGTAGTTTTGCTACTTATTTACATATTTATTTGCATTAATGGGTAAGTAGTTAATTAATGAGTTGAATTAGTCCTACTTTTCCGTTACTTTTTCCTCCTTTCTATCATCCTGCTACTCCTCTAAACCTTACGATCACGCTCATTCTTCTATATTTATCCTTATTAATCATTATTTGACCTTTATCTTTTCTTATCTATTTTTATCTTTGTGGCAGACATTATTACTGACGTCACGCGGTCACGCGGTTAAGTGGTCTTCCATTTTCTATATATAAAGTCGCGGCGTAGGGGAGACTGGTCCGCGCTATAAAGGTTCGGCCAGCAGGAGGGTAAAAGGTTGTATGCCTCGCTGTTTAGATCTCACACTCACGCTCCATTTCATGTCATTTTGCATTTTTTTCAGAGTTTCAAAGTAATTTTCGACTTCTATCTTTCTTT